>JAPZDV010000003.1:23098268-23111118 GCA_029814665.1 Acanthurus lineatus | reverse complement strand
GAGACTATCAAAATAAAACAGGAAGCCACGAGACAACACTACATATAACTTAACCTATTTCTTGGACATGACAGTTGTTGGCTGGCCTGTGTGGGGGGGGCTGTGTTGTTGTTGTTGGAGAGAGTCTCCGTCTAAATTTGGGTTTCTTGTGTTGTAAATCAACGCAAGAGGGGGGAGTGCCACAGGGTACCATATAAGTGTTAAATTAGTCTAAACTGTAGAATAGTCTAACTAACGACAGTAAGCTAAATAACTGCAAGATTAACGAAGAAAAGGCCCACATCCTCTTAACCGTAAGACTAAATTAGATGTTGTGTGAAAGTTGACTTCTAGTCGAATTAGTGGAAAATAAAATAAATAAGAAAAAGAAAATAAAAACCCTCAGGCCCAAGGGAAAGTGGATGATACCCGTCTAAGGCTGCAGGCCTAGCAGCGTTCCTGGGTCCGCCTCCTTGTGAGCATCACTCCTGACCTGTTTGAACATCAATATACAAAGAGAGAAATCTAAAGATCCAATTAAAAGTGCACTTTTTGTGATCCACTGGTCATTATCTGAGTGATTTAACCACAAAAAGCATCTAAAATGAGAGAAATTGCTGTTTTTTCCATTTTATATGATTTTCTGACAACAAAAAGCTTAAAAAGGTAGTAAATTAACACAAACTTGATCACATATTTTTATTATTTTTAATTCATATTCTACATGATAAGTCAATTCACAAATCATTATTGAAAAAATGTCCAACAGTTATTGATCTTTCTCACGGAGGTAAAACCTTTCTAAACTTTTCAAAATTCAAGTTACAGTTTAATATCAAGACTTTATAGCTTTTGTCTTGTAACTTCAACCAAAAAAATAAAGAAAAACAAAGACATCTGAGCAAAAAAAGAGGGGGAATATAATTGAAATGGGAGTTTTTATGGAAGGAAACGTGTGTTTGTTTGTGTCATAACTTCACTGCTGCTTATTTAAACACAGCACATTTAACATTCTTACCTTTCTTTAACATGCCTTATGCATTTTAATGCAAACACACTCACACACTCTCACACACAGTTTGTTCAGCTGTGTGTGTGTGAAGGCATGCTGCAGGGTCACTCATTGATCTGACACTTCATTCATATTCAAATTAGCAGCCTGATCTATACCACTTTCTCTTCCGCCTCCGTGATCAATGCTTCATTTTGTAAAGCCTCTGTGAGCTTATTGGGAAATAAGCGATGTAAAAGCCAGGGGGGTGGAGGGGGGGGTCTTTCCAGACAGCCTGCTGACAATCGCCGTGCGAGCATGCAGGTGGCAGAAAACAAAAGATAAGAGATGAATAATTACCCTTTCAGATTTTAATTGCCTTAATCCAAATGTGCACAACATTCACCTATACAGCTCGTTCCAAGCCACATAAATATTTGATTTCCACTCCCGCTAATAAGCTCGTGATAGATTTCTTTACTCTACAAGTGGTAATTCAAGTCACCCAACATAAAAGCAAGTAAATGTGCTCATCAGCTCGACACAGAAATGCTCATTTGACTCCCCCCCACCAAAAAAATATTCAATTTCATACCAGCTATTGAATTTTAAGAGGATGCAATAAGCTCCTGCTCCGGTTGGATATTTTCCGCTTTCCAAGAAAATTGCTGATATGGGTTACAAATGGCTGCGGAGTGATAGAGACAATTGTGCCGATCTCATTTGCCGTGCCATCTGTGTGAGGAAATTGGCTGAAGGGCTTTTAAATGTAAAATAAATGACAAACAGAACTCCTGTATCATATTCTGTTTTATTAAACTGCAATGCTTAATGATGACAGGGATGGAAAAAGATGCTTATAGGACGCAGCTTCTCCAATGAACTGTTGGTCCATTTATTTACACATTTAACAAGATAGCAGAAATAGTTTCCTTCCCCCTTTTTTTCCATTTTTCTGTTAATTCCTTCGGCTTCTGGCTGAATGTGTTTTTCTTATCTTAACGTGCCAAAACCAGAGGATCATGCTGTGCCTTTTTTTTTTTTGTATTTATTAAAGTTCCTCTCTAGTTAGTTTTTAAATATGTAAAAATATTCTGCTTTTTTGTGTTTCAAATGTTTTTTTTTTCCTGCATTAAAAAGTAAAGACGAACTGAAGAGGGACTGAAGGCCATCTACTCTGCTCGCACAATGAGAAATCTGATCGCAGGGCTTTTATCCGCCTCAGAGCTGCACACACCAACATGGCAAACCTCCTGATCTGACTGGACGAGACGGTTTCATAAGCCACCGGTTTTCAGAAACAGAGTGTTTAACAAGTGATGGCTTAGATTTTGTTGATCATGTCCGTTATATGTGATTTCTATGTTTCTTCTGTGGGAAACGTGCGACATAGTTCAGTGGTTTTGTTTCATCTGTTTACTGTTTGTCAGCTGATATGATGGGAAGTTGCTGAGGTGTTTTTTGTTATTTAATTGTATAGATTCCTCTTGTATAGATTCTCTTGATGCTCCTTCAGTCAAAAATAGACCTGCTGTGTTTTCTGCAGGAAGTGAAGCAAAAAAGAGCCGCGGCTGAACTTCAGTACATAGCACATCTATTGGAAAACACAAGCATTGTCTTAAGTGGTTACAAATAGTTTTGGCAGCCATGTTTGAGGAAATCTCTGATTTACAGTCAGCAGAGAAGAAACATGGAGAGACACACAAGTTTGAACCTCAGTCAGAGACTCAGGTCAGGAGTTTCTTGTGCATTAAAATCAGCGGCTCATGTAGATGTCATAATGATAGAAACATAAGCATCTCTTATCTGTTTGTGTGCAAACTCATGCTGTCTGCACTGGAAGTTTGCTTTGTGCTGGAGATTTAAAGTTTCTTTGCCTGTGATTGGCTCTTCAGTTTGTGATGTACCAAATAAAATTTGTCTAAATTCATTTGAATCTTTGTTTCTTTAATCATTTCTGCTGTAATTCGAGTGTTCATCTCTCTGTTATAGAGACCTACATCAACATGGCATATGTTAGTTTACCTCTCACATCCCGTCACCTTGTTTCTCTCAGTAAATATAAGAGTAGATGTTGGGTGTATGAAGTGCAGGATGCAACAACCCATGATTCAAGTCGTGCCCGTGAGAAGATTTAGGCAATAAACACTTTCAGATGAGGGAAAGGAGACTAGTATTTATGTGTATGCACAACATTTCAATTACCTGTATTTGTCAGTTATGTTTTTTTTTTGCAAAGACAAATTATTCATCTGAAAAGAACGATGGATGTAATGAAAGATGCCGTAATCACCTCGGTTATAAAAGCTGAATTTACAGCGGCCATGCTTCAACAAGAAAGCAACTCCTTCAGCAGATAATGGAGTCGGATAATGTCCGTTTGTGCTTTACAGTGTTCTGTGCCTCCAAATGCTTTGCCTGCTGTTCCTCCGAGGCCTCCTGTGCCTACCTGTCAATTATCCTAAAGTGCATCGCTGCGTAATTCTTTGCATTCACATAAAATGCTCCAACAGCGTCTAACAGCAGGATTTTTCCAACTTCAGGTGAAATTCTGCAAAAGTTGGCAAGATAACTGTGCAAAATTACAAGCAATCATGAGCATAAACGAAAAAAAATAAAGGATGAGAAAGAGGAAGAGGAGGCAAAGAGGAAGAGGAATCTTACAGTTTGAGAGGGTCGAACGAAAATATTCTCAAGTCAAAGTAAAATCATGCATTTTGTGCAAAGCTAAAGCTTTATTAAGACCAGTTCAAACCTTAAAAAAATGAGTTACCACAACATGAAAATCTCCGTCCTTAGAACACCAAACTTAAAAAATACTTAGAAAATACTCATTTGCACATTAAATGTTGAGTTACATTTGAGTTTAACGCGACCTGAGTGATCCTGTCTTCATACCTTCAGTAATCGTGGCCACTCAGGAGCCAAACAGACAAAAGAAAGATCAGTCCAGCACCAAAAAGAAGTTAATGGGCTCCCTCCATGTTATTCTGAACGATATAAAAAGCCTTGGTGGGTATAAATTGTTTGGATGTTGCTTCTTCATGAAGACTGAACTGCAGAGCACGTATTCGATTAGAACAAACATGCTGTGTGGTGTTGTAGGAAGGTGCAGGACACACACAAAGAGGTGAGGTCATGCAGATTTATTGCAAATCAATCCACATTTAGCGAAGGATTGATACCTGAAGTCTGGTACAATTCCTCACAGGATTGTTCGGTCAACCCACCTATTTACCGGGATAACCTTGAGAGCCAATCTATTCTGCTCCGGTTCTGCCTTTCAGCTCTCACGTCATCTGCTGCCCCTCAGGTGATCAGACTTCCAGCTTTCCAAAGTCTTTTTCTCTGCAGTTCTCTTCCCCACATCAACATTCACCAAGTTCAGAGACTCGCTCGCTCGCTAACAGTTCATTAAAAATGAGATGCAAATGAGGTCGCAGCCATATGCATAAAATAGTCTGATTATGTGATTATGCAAAGGCCGGGCAGAAAATGTGCATAGTAATGTGTTTAATTCATGTTATGAGAATTTCAGTCATGTACACACTTTCATTAAGTTACAACACGCTGTTGAATTTTTTACACACGGAAATTCTTGTCGCTGAAAATGTTTCTTAATGTCTCTTTTTTTTAATGCATTTCTCTGCCCTGTGAAGCACTTTGAATATCTTTGTGCCTGCATGCTTGTACATAAATAAACTTGCCTACAAAAGAACAGTTCAAAGCGGTTTTATTGCAATATTTGCACAAAGTTGTCCTGAATATTTTCTATTGCGGCCTCTTATCTTTATTTTTCATATTCATCCATGGAGCCTCTCGTCTCCTTTTCCTCTAAATGTATATTATTACATTTCTTACTTTCTGTGAAGCCTTTTTTTTTTCACTCAGGTGATAAACTGTGCTGCTTAAAGGTTTATGAAGCCTTTAGATTTGTCTGCATTTCTGCATCTAAGTCCTGAAAAAACATGAAAAGGAGTCAGTTAAACAAATAACACGTATGTATACTGTTTTTTCTTTTTTTCAATGACATTTTTTCCAACATTTATTAACTTTTTTGGAGAAAAAACAACAATATTTATATCATAAGTTCAATAAAACAGTGTCAGGGTGTCTGCTGGGAAACTGAAGCTCAACAGCAGGGGGGTCAGACAGTAATTTGGACATTTTTTTAACATATAAGTCAGTCATCAACCACAATCCAACATGCTGCCTCCACTTTCTTCTCAGCTGGGATGAGATTCTTATGCTGGAATTAAATGTTTGGTTTTTACAAGACGTGATGCTTTTTTACTAAAATCAAGATGACTTTACACTCATTTGTCTAGAGAACTTTCCTCCAGTCTTCTTCTGAACTTTCGGTGTTGTCTTTTAACAAACTTAAGATAAAGAGCAATGTTTTTAAGAGAGTCGTGACCTTCTGTGTTTGTCTGATGGTTGACTTATGAATGTTGATTATTGTTAAATCCAGAGAGGCTGTTGATCCTTCAAGATAACTGAGTTATTTTGTGACATTAAATATCACATAGCTTGCTCTTGTCTGATTTTGTTGGACGACTGCTTTCAAAAATGTGATTAGAGTTCGGTTCTTTTCCATTTGTACAGTTTCTGCCATACGGTGAAATGTTAAGGCCAAACTCTGTGGAAAAGGGAAAAGGTTATAATTCTGTTTCTGACAAGTTTTTTTTGTCTGAACTCTGCAGAAACTCCCTCTGATTAAAGCAAAGCAAACTTGCACAAACCTTCAGGGTGAAGGTCAGACTTTGAAAACAGCTGCTCAGGTTTCCTTTCAATAAGATAACAACTGCTAAAATCTCACCTGATTGTCTTCACATTGATTTAAAACAGCTACACAGAGATACACACACTTTTTCCGACAAAGTCAATGTTGGATAACTTTGCAAAAATGAATAATTATCACATATTTGTTGAAATGAAGATTTTCTGTCTTGTCTTTTGACTCAAACTCAGATCTGATCATACGTCAGGTTGCCTTCTGTCTTTGTTATTTTTATTCTAATTTTTTTTCCCACAGAGCCTCTCGGCAGTGTGAAGTCATCAGCAGAACATCAATGTAATTTGCTATTCTGAGCTGAATTTCCGTGTGTAGCATTGACACCATTTGCATATTGGAACAGCTAGATTTCCCTCTGGCATGATTAGCTGTGAAGCTGTCGGTGTGATGCTGCCACAGTGAGAAAAGCATCAGATCCATCCAGGTACTGACACCTGCAACACGAGCACGACTCTCTTTCTCTTCCATTAAAATCAGAGGACTCAGAGATGGAGATTAATCAGGTCTGCCTTCATCTGAATCTTATACATGAGAAGAGTTTAAGTTAATCTCAGGTGTGTCAGCCTGTGCACAAGAGAAAACACCTGATACCGTAACCTGCTTTGACAACAGGGACGTCTCCTCTCCTCCACGTGTGTGATTCCAGTTAAATAAATCATTAGACTTGTTGTCAATGAGCCTGGAAAAATCCCACACTGGCTCATTAAAGGAGACACAACCGATGGTGGATCGATAGGGAACAGACCTGAAGAAGCAGGCAGGACTGTGATCTGCTGTGCAGATGGAAAACCTTCACGATCGATGACATCACACAACAAACACGACATTAACATCATGGAAACCCTTCAGCAACGTCATGTGACACGACATGACTAAAACTGTTAGTGAATGGACTTAATTCAGACTTTGAATCAGAAAGAAAAGATAATAAATACATTTATTTTCCGTTTGTTAATTTGCAGAATGGAAGTTTCTTATTCAAAATGCTGCAAAAAGTTACACTCACATTATTCTGCTTCCATCTTTGCTGTGAGTTTGCAGGTGAAAACAGACCGTGATCTGAGATCTCCATGTTTTATTCCCTCCAGATGTTTCTGTGAAGCAGCTGTACAAACTGCGTGTCACACTGGAAGCTCATGTTTCAGTCCTGCATCTGTAGGAACGACATTCATATCAAAACCACAACTCAGGATTCACATCCAGCCCAGAAACTGGCCCCCGCACACTGATGGAAGATGTAAAGGTGGTTCGGGTTGAGATTTTGACCAATCACATGGTTCGACTGAGTGTTTTTTAATCTTAATCTGATTTTATAAGATTGTTTTTCTCTGAAGCAAACACTAACCATCAGGGTGTTAGAAGACGTTTGTAATGGAAACAGAATCAATCAGTGGGGAGAAAACAGAAACTACAAAAGGAGAAAGTTATATTAGAAAAGAAAATAGCTTTAAAATCAAATCCACAAAAGGCAAAGCTCAAGTTTAAGAGTTAATTTTTTAAATCATGGGCAGCAGAGAGACTTCACTTCTTAATTATTGTTACTTGAGAAAAACAACATCAGTCATTTCAGTACAATATGCGATTATATTAAAGAAAGAAATCTGTCAAGTGAATGTTTTAATTTTGATCTGAACAGGAGGGAGCAAAGACAGAACAACAGGTGACACTTTTATGAAATAAAAACTGTATAATATATAAAAGAATAAATTCGAAAGCACCTTAAAGTTGTGGTTACAATTTCCCGGCACAGAAACTCAAATTGTTTGTGGAGTCTTAAATTAGAAATATGATCTATTTTTTTTCAATATGATCTATTTTTTTTCAGCTGCTGTGTCAAAGACGGTTTAACAGAAACTCTTGATTGTTTCAGTAGAGATTTGATGATTTCATCAAGCAAAAAAACAACAGTCTGGATTGTTCCAGGTGTATTTAGGTTCTCGTTCCTGCAGTCTTTGATGATATTTTAGTCCTGCCATTAATCCTTTTTTTTGGTAGAAACACAAAAAGCTGCAGTTAACGAATTTCAGTGTGTAAAACGTCCTTTGAAATGAAACGCTGCGTGTAAGCAAAGCCGGGATTTGGATAGTTTTTACAAGTTGGACGGCCATAATACACGAGCATTTTACATAACCCATAATTTGATCAAAGTGGCGGCATAATGATGTTAATATGCATGAATTTGTAAATGCCAACATAATAATTTGTGCCTCTTTATCTTGTTATGTTTTAAACAATGTGTGTGAAATGTGAGATTTGCCGCAGCTGCACCGAGCTGTGAGTTTACATGCTGCGGTTGCATGTAAGTTTCCCGTGTTTGACGCAGTTTAACGTGAGTTGTGTGTTCTTTAAAAAGATGAAACTGATTATGAGGCCGTTCAGACAAAAAGGTGATGATACAAGAGAGCAGCTCATCCCTCTGCTGCGTCTCATCCTGGCTCCTAAAAGCTCTGATTTACATGTAAATGAGGCTTGTTGCAGCTCAAAATGGAGTGTGCTTGTGCGAGTGTGTGTGCGAGTGTGTGTGTGTTTTTGGAAAAGCTTTGTGTGTGTGTGTGTGACTTCTGAGTGCCTCTGCAGCTCATTAAAGGCCATGCGTTCATTGATTACAGTCGTGCAGTGAAATGGCCCTTCTTTTCCTCCCACCTTGATTAAAGACGCTGCATGAAGAAAGTCGAGATTCATCTTTATATTGACGCCCGTCTGAGTGTGTAGAGGGAAAAAAAAAAGGAAACCTCTTCTCCTTAAACTCTCAGATCCACACACACACAAACACACACACAACCTGTGGCTTAAACCAACACACACACTCGCAGCGTTTACGTTTTCTCTGACCTTCTTTGCTGCAGCAGCTGGATGCTCAGAGGAACGTTAGCAACAGTGCGTCTCCGCAGTCGACCTGCATGAGAAATGAATTCAATCAGCTTTGACTCTTTGCTCTTCTTAGTTTGTTTCTACACTCGTTTCCCTTGATGTGTCGCCCTCTGCTTCTCCCTCCACCTTGTTGTTGCCAACTTGGCATCTGATAAGTGAGCTGATGCATATTATACGGCTTGTTTCAAAGTCTGTGATGAATAATTCAAAACGGTTTATGTGACCTCATGAAAACCACCTGTAACACACACACACACACACACACTTCTGGGACCGCAGTTTGTCGAGCCACAGACCGTCACTTTGGATGAAGACTAGAGTTTGTGCTCTGATTTTGGGTATAAGGGCTAAAAAATAAAAATCACTCTCATGTATTACTCTTGAACGTCTCGTCTTACCCAGTTTAGGTTTCCAGGTGCTTCCAGGTGCTTGATCACACACTAAAGTATTGAATAAAAATGACATTTTGACCTGATGATGGCGCCAGAAAAGTTTGTCTTATCTACGGTTTTATTATTGGCACAAAACTTGTGCTGGTTGCATCGTCCTCTGGGAACTAAAATATCCATCGCTCTGAATAAGAGTTGACAGTCAGACAGTTTTCTAAACCCTTTGAGACGTAAACTTCTCGATCAAAAATCTAAATGTGATCTCAATCTGCCTAAAAAAGCAAAGCTGAATATCACATTGGATCATCTTTTCTTTCTGTAGTTAATGTTAAAATTCAGGTCGACACCAGTTGAAGGGTGATGGACAGAATCTCAGACATGTTTTCTCTCCAGATTCAGTAAATAAATGAACTAAAAAAGTCAGAAAGAAGAAGAAATTGATCATCTGACCCCTTTTAGTGATTCATTTGACTCCATGTTTGTGTGATATATGCTGTCTAATGAAGCTTAAGCCTGTGAGAGGTTTGTTTGCCTCAGAGTACTCGATAAATTAGTCTCAGCTGCCACTTTTAAGAGCGTTCAACCACCTGAATGATGTTTGCTATATTCTCATTATCAGTGTTATCAGCAGCATCTCCAGCAATGCATCAGGTTGTCAGATGTTATCTCATGTAAATGTATCACCACCGTCGATGGACGCCTGGAAAAAAAACTGCCTGGGGCGCCAAACGAAAGTCTGAGTGCTGCTTCGCTTACTTCCACATGCTTATGCTTAACATGGCACACCAGAGCTGAAATGATGTGTTATGTGCTGCTGCGGCATCCCAACAACCGGACTGTGTGCCAGGCTCACCGCGGCTACACTGCCAGCATCCGCGATCATCCTGTTGAATAATGCAGAGTCGAGTCTGCTCCTTCTCTCTCTCTCTCTCTCTCTCTCTCTGTTATTGTGCACACAGCAGCAGCAGCAGCAGCATCGAGCTCGCTGCGATGCCATCAACATGCTAATTGCATGCAGATGGGTCTTCGCTTGGCAAACGCTGCAAAGACGGGCCGTCCAGCAGCCACCGCCTCGTTCATCATAAGCGGGTTACAGAGCTTAAGGGATCAATATAGGTGCCATGTGAGCAGTCAGTCAATATCACTGTTAGCATGTTAAAAAAAAGAAAAAAAGCACAGCATTTACACAAGCTCACCTGACACACACACACACACATAAACACACTCACAATTCATGCTAACACATCTCTTCTTTCCTGAAACCTTTGAATCGCACAATAAAAGATGGCAGGATTTTTTTCCTCTGATCAGTGTGTGTGTCTGTTTTTCTCTGTTAGATGAATCAGTGAAGACTCGGTTTGTGGTACGTGGATACAAAACTCTAATGACTCCATTCTTCCATTAGATGTTTCCTAGTTTAGTGGTTTTGATGTCCGTATTGGGAAGCAGATTGCTGAGACAAACTGGTTTCTTTCAGTTAGTCAGACAGACGTTTGTCTCGTGCAGATGAACAAGGTTTCCCCTTCCTCAACAAGCTTTCATCTAACTTTATTGGAGAATTTTAAGCACATTGAATCTACACCTGTTGTATAAAATGTGCTGTATAAATAAATTTAACTTGACTGTCAGTATCGACATGAAGAGCGAGGTGGATGTTCACCAAAACTACCTGGTCAGCTTTGGAGGAAATCATTGGACTCACTGCTTTGGTTCATCATGGGACCAACATGGGAGCACATTGATCTCCTGGTTGAATGACCTCTGTGTGACCCCACACACTCGAGTTTGACCTCTTAACCTCTGAAGACTTTGCCGCGCCCGTTAGCATCTCACACAAATGCACAACATACGTCAATATCAGGAGCTCTCAGTAACGGCTGTACTTAACGTCACAGAGGTGATGAAGTGCAGGTTCCTCATGATCTGACTGAAAACACTTTTATTTTCATTGTAATTCGAAATACAGCTGAATGAATGAATCTGTGTCGTATGATTCACATCATTTTTGTACTCCAGTGGGCCCCGGAGCCTCGTCAGCGGAGCCTCTGTCATCCACAACAAACCCATTTACATTGAATTCATTCTTTACCTTCTCAGCTGTCTGCAGGTTTTTTTTTAATGTCCCACACAAGCGAATCTGCTGCTGCTGGTTGTGCCGACGATACCAAGGCTTCATAATTCATCACAGTCCTTCATGTGAGGTCACAGATGCGACGTCCCTCCGGCCAGGATGAACATTTAAAAGAAAAACATCTAAAAAATATGAATTTAAAACTGCTTTTAAGTGATAAAAGAGTGATAAAACTGCACTTTCTACTCCTTGCAAAACTTTACCTCAATTATGTTTTCATATATATTTAACTTATATACACTGTGTTTATATAATCCGTTTTTGTGGCCACATTAAAGACGATTTTCCATCATCTTTTGTTGTGTTTTTTTGCTCATGAATTGCAAACAGACATTGATGTTAGCAACAAAAAAAGTCCACTTTTTGCCTCGTTTTGAGAGTTTCAGGTGAGAATTCAAGCATTGGGAACATTTTAAAGAACAGATTATGCTGAAGTTATGATTTAAGAAGTTTAAATTGATGTTTTTTGATGTGATTGTGTCAGTGGACTTTAAAGTGAAAGCAACAAATGTTTAAAAGCCACTTTTTAGTCCTACAGTTGTTGAGTGTTTGACAGTTTTACAGCATTTTTTTCTTTATAAAAAAAATGATTTATTCTCTCAACCAGATGTCATTTCAGATTCAGATTCAGAATATTTAAAATGTCGTGTGCTTTCTCTCCATTAGGAAATGTCCAGCAGACAAATGATGAATAAATATGTTTTATTTCTCGTCTGCTGAAATGGATCTCTGCTCGTTTGCATGCTGCACTTGTACAAATAAAAGAGGCCGGGCTTTATTTGCTCTTTTATGACGGTGGACATCCTCTTAATTGAGACACTTGCATTCTGACGTTATAATCTTCTCCAGAGCTCGAGTTTCCAACAAAGATAAAACATTCAGACATCTCTGGTATTTCAATCAGCAGCAATCTGACTGCCGGGGCGTCGGTGCCAGAATCACGGGTCATTAACCATTTCATGCTGTGCAAACATCAATGAGAGGACGCCTGCCGGGCCGAGCCGAGCCGAGCCGAGCCGAGCCGTCCAGCCACCGTTCTGATTTCTGTCATGCCCGGTCGCCTCTCGTGCAAAATAGTTTTTGATATCACACAGTTTGAGGTTTCCTCTAAGCGAATTTTGAGTGAAGATACAAGATTACAGATATAATTTCATTTAAATTAAACGAACACTGATTCTTATGTTGACAGGGACGACGGTGAGGCCTCGTCCTTCCAGCTGTGGGCAGATGAAGACGAGTCGGCTGGTTTTCTGGAGAGCAGGGTGATGAGGTGATGAATAATCAATCGTGTCGAGCGTGTTTATGAGAGCTCCCCGATGCTCTGAATGTCTCACCACTGGCTGTTTGAATTCCCAGACGATGGGTGATCTGAGTGGCAGCCATGTTTTGCAGAAACATGCAAATACACACAAAAAAATGAATACAAAAGGGAACACAACATGTGTGCAGAGAATCAGGATATCATGCTGTTGGACTGCTGCAGCTGCCATCTTTACACTTTATGATCTTTCCTCCCAGTGGGGGGTGAAGCTCCGTCCCATTGCTCTGCAGTTTTTCTGTCTCGCTCTCAGGCCCGAGCTGCAGGACGACGCTGCTGTGTCACATGACAGGGAGACAGGTGTTTTTTTGAACCAAGCCTTTATGTTGCAGTCCAGAACCACCCAGAAAATAAAAAGAAATAATTGCAACGTATG
>JAPZDV010000003.1:23059260-23079786 GCA_029814665.1 Acanthurus lineatus | reverse complement strand
CTTCATTATTAAAACCAATTTATCCACATTTAAATAATCCAATAAAAAAATCTATGTTTCCAATATTCACATCAAGTATTTATACACTGCTGAAAAGTAAAAGTTAAGATATTTTTGTGACATTGAGAGAGTTTCAAAAGCTAGTAAATTGTTTTTTTTAACTAAACCCTTTTACCACCATACAGTCATGTGATTCAGGTCCTTTTCCTCTTCTGAATCAGACAACAGTTGTGTAAATATCATCCTGAAAGCTCAAACATGCTGCAGATCTAATCCAGAGATTCAGGCAGTGCAGACATGCAGAAAACACAGAGAAATAAAGATAAACTGAAGTCTGCAGCTCCTTTCTTTTTTTTTTTTATCTCTAACTGAAACAGCAGCCCCCAGTGGTCACAGGCAGCAGTGCAGACTCAGCACCAGCTCCTGGTGAGAAATATCTTTATTTGCTCAGCTTGTCGACTCATTAAGATACAGCTGTGATGGGCAGCTGATAATCAAAACAGGCGGTAAGGCAGAGCAGGGTTGTAATTGACTGTGGCGATCTGTCTCCATCTCTTTTTTTTTTAACTCTCATTCTTTATCTCAGCTTATTGAGAGTTTTTTTACTGACAGATTCTTAGTTAGAAAAGTCATTCACAACTCAAACTTTATCATCTCTGAAATCATCCGATGATACGAATTTCCTGTTTATGATAAATGAAACAGATGCTGCATGTTTGCAGGAGTTTCAAAGCATCTCTTCAGCTTTAATGTGCATTAAAGGGAAACTGAATTGGCTCAGGAGGAGTCCATTAATTTCAAGGTCGGTGATTTGCTCCTCAGCTCCTCTTGTTCACATGTCAAGGTGTCCTTGAGCGAGACACCGAACCTCCCAGTCGCTCCCAGTCGCTCCCAGTGGGCAGTTTGCATGCCAGAGGCAAAACTGTAACACTTCGTCCATCAAGGTAGAAAAGTGAGTCATAAATTCTGTCTTTCTGTCATCAATCATTCAGCTGCAGTTTGTCAACCAGCAGCTAATCGATGAAAGCAACAACAACAAAAAAAAAAGCAACTACAAGGAGGCACAAAACACAAAAAGACAAACAGGCTGCACTGACGTGACTGAGCCCAGAAGCCCATTGTCCCATAATCCCTCTGTGACTGTGACACACTGAATCTAATAACAATATTCCTCTAAAAATGAAGAATGAAAACAAGACTTTTTAATTAGCCACAGAGAGCAGTTACAAGGGTTTCTGTTAGTCAGCGGACGGAGATGATCCTCACTCTGAGATGTCTTTTGGGAAGCTCGTTCCAGATCTGTGTAAAAGTGTGAAGTGCCGGTGTGTATCTGTTGTCACGGCGCCATGTGGCTTCGGCATCGTGCTACGATGAGCGCTGAAGCACCAGTAATTGGTTCCATTTATCCTCTTCAGACCTTGTGGGCATCCACACAAAAGAAAGTGTTGTCGTAGAGGTTTCCAGTCCCATTCATTCACATAACACACAAACACACACACATGCAGACACACACACATGCAAGCTTCTTGTCTGGTCTTCCGAGCCAAAGGAGCCTCTCCTGGATTTTGAAGTGTTTATGGGATTCCAGGATGGGCAGATGAGTTGGACCGAGAGCTCCTGACAAGGATTTGAGTGGTTTTGCCAAAAGCACATTCCTGTCCGACTCCTCGGCTTCTCCACGCGGTCAGAAACAATTATTGAATCAATGTCTGACGGTCGATCACTTTGGCGTGAAAGAGGTAAAAGTCAGGGTCATTTAGAGAAACAATAGACTTCTTTTTGCTCTTTTATTTAAAGCTGTTTACCGACATTAACCTAACGTTATCTGGCACATGCTATTACCAAGAGTGACTCACGGCGCACACACACACACACACACACGGCAATAGATCTGGAGTCGGCGTCCGCCTGGCAGAAATGAAATTGAATGGCGTGGCAGCTGAAGGTGTTAGCTTGGCGCTACATTCAATGAGCTGAACATCTGATAATGAGATGTCACTGGTCACGATAATGGATTACATTCTTGCTTTTCCAAGCGCTCAAAGCTTCTGTTATACATCACTCTGGCATAAAGGGGCTGTGGAGGCTAATCCAGAAAGAAAAACACTCTAATGCCTCAGAGTTCCTACACTCCTTTCCACTCTAATATATCTAATAGAGCCGGACGTATGCATCTGTCACTTGGGAAAGCCATAAAAATTGATTGCTTGGGATTTGTGCTTTAATTTTTATCAACAGTGGAGTAGGAATGAGTTTCATGTTTTTAAGGTTGTCTCACTTTGACATGTATAACACCACCAAGCAGCTGTAAACAAAGCTAACAGTCTTTTTTTAACTGGTTTAGATGATGATCGTGTTTTTGCTTTAGCTTAAAAAAAAAGCTCTATGTTGTGGAAATCTTTTAAAAGATCAAACTGGTGGTTTTTTATTAAAATATTGAAGCAATTTCTGAAAACTCCATTTACTTATTCTAACAACATTGGTTGGAAAATTGTTATAGTTAGAAATTTGTTTGAGTTGTGGAATTAATCTTTGTTTTTTCACTTTGCTTCTTAGAAAAAAATAACAAATAATTTCTTTTTTTAAGTGGTCCTTAAAAATTACACTGGATATAACTCATTAAAACATGATATTGGGGATTTTAAAGGCAAATTTAGTCCTCACTAGGCAAATATTTTCTGTCCTTGCTATGTCATAAAAAGGATAAAATAAGAAGTTGACCAAATTTTAAATATGTGGAGCCACATAGAAGAAGCTAACTGGATTTTGGGTTAAATTCACCTTTTGAACAACTGAAAAGTTTCTCTATTTGATGCTTTTTTCTGATTTGACTTTGCAAAATACTTATTATTAATCCCATAAACTTGGAGTTAATAGCAAACGCACTGTTTAATAATGTAAACAATCTGAGGCTCATTACCTTCCCCGGCTCCTGCATCTGCTGTAATATTAATCTGTCCCGTTCATCATGCAGCATTTTAGCCCTTTTACCCTCACGAATCCCCTCATGCATTCACATCAAGCTCGCAGGTGTCGTCAATTAATGTCTGGAAAGGTTCAGTGCTCAGGACAAAGGCTGGACATTGTGATTAAGCCGGGGTCAGTGGATCGGACCGCAGCTGGAGCCTTTCCCAGAATAAATTAAGCAAAAAAAAACATTTAAACTCCACACTGCAAATTCAACTTCAGAGGAGTCATTAATTATTTCAAGTTTTTTAGTTTCACTCATTTTTTTGGTGTAATATATCTGTGTGTTGATGACTGTGGGTGATCTTTCTTAATTTCTATAACCGTCACCTGTTTGGACTGAACGTTTGTTTGAGTCATTTTGAACTGCAAACAGATGGAGCTCATGTCACAGCTAACACACTGACAACTGAATGCTGTGGTGATTTGGTTCCTGGAAAAACCTGAACAAGATGTTTGGAAGGTGGAAACACCTGGAGAGAAACCACATAAGATGGAACATGATTTCAGAATATATGAGAATCAGTGGTTAAGTTTTGGTTAGAAATAAGCACCAAAATATCCCTGGGTAGGTTTGGATCACGGTCAGGCTTGAAATAAGTAGACAGATTATGTTCAACCATGAAGTGTGGACATGTTTTTCCTCTGTATGGGAATAAAAGCAGTTACTTAACACTGCTGATTTGTTTGTGAAGGCTTCATTATACTCTGTGTTGCTGTTGTCTCTTCTGTTGCTGCAGAAACCAATCATGTTTGACTTAAACGCATCATTATTGGTGCAAACATGGGGGGTGTCACCACAGACACCAGATTTAAAGACGGTGAAATACAGAGGGAGATTTACCTGTAGGTGATTATCCGAACTGTGTAGGAGCTTGAACACAACAGATGTTTAACTGTACGTGGAAGTGCTACGATCCAGTTTTATGGTTGTAAAAAAGGTTAAAAAAACATTGTGACTTTGGTCAGATTCATCAGTAGAAACATTATTTGCAACAGCCGTTACAATAACAGGGGGTTACATGTTTGTGCTTGTTTCTGTACACAAACATGTGCACATGAAACTAAAGTGTAAATGATGAAGGGATGTAACTTCATGAAGGTATCACACACACCTGTCAGGCTGCAAAAGTTAAACTAGGGGCGACTCGAGCAGCACTGACGAGTCACAGCAAACATACGCAGGAGTGACAGCAATTTTCTTCCTCTCTTTTATATTATTGATGACTGAAGCAGCCGTGCCGCCTGTGTGTTGACGTTGCATCTGACAGCAGAAACACTCACATCCTCAGACACCTAAAAGTATCATTTCTCATGATGAGATAACAACTATTCTGTCAGGGAACTCGTGAGTAATTGCTTATAATTAGTAAATAAACAGCAGCCTCACTGATATCAATTTCATTTTTTTCTCTTTTATGTCACTTATGAAGTAAAATGTTTTTTTTTAAAGTGATGAGAGGTATTTGCTCATTCCACAGACAGAAACGACACACTGCACAGCCGCAGCGAAGCTCCCGTCCAATAAAATCACTCGGTGTTGACTCAGAAAGATTATTTAAAACAGACAGATTGTTGCACGATTGCACACCATTAGCAGGCTCATGAAGGGATTAGGATGCCAAAAGGCTAACGAGATATACAGCGTAAGGTCACATGTTTGTTTTTAGAAACACACACACACTCACACACACAGAAACACACAGTCCTTGCTGTCTGTTTCATTACACATGTACACACACACACACACACACCTGTTTTATTGTTAATGTTCAAACAAAAAAACACACTAATACATGTGCATTCCTTCTCTTTGTCTTACACCTCCCCTCTGCCCCAGCACACACACAAAAACATGCAAACACACACTAACATACATAACACTCCCATGATGCAATGTGTCTCAGCTCCCTCTGCTCAGCTCCCTGTTCACCTCAGTGTTCCTCCTCCGTTTGTAACCATCATTAAGCAGCTCCCTGCACGCCACGCAGGGAAGCCAGAACACGCCGGCTATTAGAGACAATTAAAAACATGTCTGCACGCGTGTGTGTGTGTGTGTGTGTGATGTTTTGCATGTAAATGTGTGTGTAGGAAAGAGAGAGAGAGACATCCTCACAAAAGCACAAAATGAGCAAGGACGTACATGCGTGTGTATGTGTGTGTGTTATAGGAGTAATGGTGTGTACATCACTGCGTTTCCTCTCCGTCTTTCATACTCAACATGCTGTTTTGGTTCAGTGTCGCCATGGAAATCCCACCGGTGTCGAACAGCTGACAGAGAGAGGAGACTCGCCTTTGAATGTGTTTGTGTGCAGCCGTGTGACAAACATGGATAATGAGCTGAAGCCCTCTGTGAGAAAACAACTCCGAGATGTAGTTTGACTACTTTGACTGCTCGCTTTCCGCCGTCGTCGTCGCACGATCCATCCTGATGGATCTTGTTCTTCATTAATATATTTCATAAAGTATATCAGGTGATCTGACAGCAACAAATCAAACATCACAGCCGGTTGTGTTTGGATTGAGGAGAAGAAAAGACTGTGAAAACATTCACTGTTTCCTTTCTATTGTTGAACTTGTGCCCCAATAAAGAAATTCAATATTTTTCTTTAATTTATTTCAGTGCACAGTTATTAAAAGACTCATGCACAAGTGTTTTTCCAGTAGTTACTAATGAGAATCAAACTGGATCTGATAGCAGCTTTGTTGCTGCACTTTAAGTCTACTTCATATTTAACCTTAACATAAGACGTGACAAGAGTCATAAATCATTCCCAACTCACTACAAACACACCGGTCATGACCAAAAAAACACCAATAAAATGAAGAACAGATGATAAAAACAACAGATGATTGCAGCAGCACATGCAGATGCAGAGACCTGAAGCTTCCTTGAACTTGCTACATTTGTTTTATTTGTTTAAATGTCTTAATTTTGGGACCTGTGAGCAAAATACAGCAGTCAATCCTGGATCTTTGAGACTGTTGACACTGACTGACCCAGGAGGAGAGCGAGGGGAGGTGGGATGGGAGTAATTAGCCCTGTTGGACTCGGCGCTGCTCCTGGTTCACATCGTGTAGCAGGAAAATTAAACGGACAAAATGGGACTCTTGCCGGCCAGGCGGCAGAAAAAACCAGAGACTCGTCTCCTCCACAACATCCCAAAATAAGCTGTTGTACTTGACGGGTGAACTGTGTTGTGAGCTGACAGGGCGAAGGACTCCTGCAGGAGGAGGAAACATGGACCCACTGTTTTACATCTCTGATGCTCGGCGCTCAGACAAGTGATGAAAGCTGATGGACAGTGTTTCTCAGATGTGGACCGACTTATCTTCACTGCCTCGATGCTGCAGTTTAAATTCCACCAGATGCAAATTTAAAAAACATGAACAGAACTGTATAAAATGCTTTTTTTTTAACCCTTTTCTTGCATTATATGAAGGACTGCAAACATTCATTTCTCTGTGCAACCCCGTGCTGCACAAGTATGAATAAATTACCTTGTAAATAAGTATTTAAATTTGTAGGGAAAAAGCCTGCAAAGTCAATTCTTTTGTTTTTTAGCGTCCAACAATTTTTCCAAGACACAAACAGTCCCCATGGAGCTTCGTAGCAAAGTGGTTGTGCTAATGTGATGTTGTAGGAACATGTTTTCGACACTGAAGGGAGGATTAATATCCAAACCAAATGTTTTCCATCTGTGAGCTGCAGTGTGAATGTGTGAGGACAGGACAATGATTCAAATAAACTACATCTGAATGCGTGTGAAAACATGGAAATTTGTGTTTGTGGACTTTGTAGCACAGCTGTCTGAAACCCTCCACTGTGTTTGTGTTCAGAGTATGTAAATGTCACTGACAATGCGTTAAAGGGTTTTAATGCTGTAACTTAAAGGGGTATCCGTGTTTCTATACAGTGTGTTTTTTTGCAGTGTTGTGCCTGTAGGATGCAGGTTGTTGTGCGTACCTGCAAACCCACATGCGGGGGCCTGAAATAAGGAGTGCAGGTGTGTGTGTGAGACTCAGGAAGCTGCGGAGGCACACTGCAAACAAACACCGTCACAACGACCTGAGTCAGCCCCACAAATCCACCTGAGAGCTTCAGGTGTCACCTCGGCCTCGTCAAGGAGGTGTGTGTGTGTGTGTACCATCTCCCTGAGCCCACACTGACTGTTTTCGACTCCTACACACACACACACACAGTGGTTTTTCTGCAAACGAGAGGAAAACCTAAAGCCTTCAGACACAGAGACGTATTGTTTTTATTGCCGAGTGTTTTTAACAAGTACAAGCAGAAATGCCAGATGGAATCAGACAGGTTACTAAATCTTCCCTCTAAATATTCATTAAATGCAGAAGCATTGTCTCCATTTCTGCTCTTATCTCTCTTTATTTTTTTATTCAAAGCCTGCAGCAGGTAGACTGCATTATAGTAAACATACCTGGCTTTCAGGTTAAAATATTGTGAATATTTTATCTGATAAAATGTACATATTAGTATGAGAGATATAAAGAGACAGCAGACAGTGTCATCATCATGTGGATGTGGTGCAAACAGAAAAGCACACACACCAGATGTTCATGCATGACTGGAGTAGTGATTGTCTTATTTTGCAAGTGCAAATGAGATCTTATTTTTCATTTTGCAAGTGTAAATGAGATCTTATTTTTAAATCACCATGTGTAATAACTGTAAAACTGTATTTTTAAAGCATCTCTGAGAACCACAGGTGTAACTTTGGCAAGTTGTGCAAAGAAATTTTTAAAAGAATGAAAGATATCAACAGTAAATACAGATATGTGTCTGTTAAAGTTTAAAAAAAATCAGTTTTCTGATTTAAGGGTCTGAATAGAAGTCTGAAGATGCAGAATCTTATGAACAAAAGGGGAAACTAAAAACTTAAAATCTGTGTTTAATGGGCACAAGATGCAGAGAAGCTGTTAATAAAACAAATCTGAGAAAAACATGCTGCTTTAATGAGCCTTTCAGCTCTGTAAGTGAGCTGTTTCACTGGTAACTACAGCATGATAGTCATAAAGGTGAGTGATGACAAACATTAATAACTGTTTTTATGTCAAAGAAGCGGTTTTATGTTCTGATATTTCTGTGTTTAATTTAGCCTGAGCAAACAATGGTCTTAGATTCTGCACATAATGAGGTTTTCACACACACCTCTGTTATCGGAGGATCCAACCAACTTTCTCCAGAGGTTATAAAAGTAAAAGTTCACATTCTTTCACAAGCTGAAGTTCATAAAACTGTGTCAAAAGAAAAACCTTTATAAAAGCAAAAGTACTGATTCATCTTCTTTACTAAAATCACAACTTTTATGACTCAAAGTTGCAAAAGGTTAAAAAAAAGTTGCCTTCTGAACTTACTGAACCTCACAAGTTCTAAGACTGAAATGAACTTTAATATACTAAAAAAATGTAAATATCATCCGCACAAATGTGAAAATCTTTTTGAAAATATAAAATTATGCTCAGTTGTTGTCGGCACTGTTCTTCTTCTCCTTCAAAGATCTCACATGGACACCTTTTCTCCCTTGTTGGGTCTCCTTCTCTCGTCTGTTTCGATGTTTTATTTCTTCTGCGTTGTTTTTGTCACATTATATCAATCATCTGAATGCCCGTTTTGTACAAAGAACATATATTTGTGTTAAACTGAAGGGAGGGATGTTAGCAGATCTTGTAAAATAAAATTTCCAGTAAAGAACTGAGATGTAAAAAGTATTTAAGTAAAGTAATAATGTATTTCTGAGTGTTCACAGTCACTCAGTTTCCCACCTCTGGAATCATTAAAGAGTTCACATTTCATGGATCTGTTTGAGGACAGAACTTCTCGTTTGTTCAGTAGCTGTAACACATTTTTTAAACATGCATGTATGAGTCTAAAAACAGCTTTTTTAACCAGAACGCAGACAAATTCAGTTGGTTGAGAGAAACTGCTGCAAGAATATTCTTAAAGAGACGATGTGAAGAGGCCAAAGAGACGAGCTCATGTGCACCAACGTCAGCAGGATCTGGAAACGCAGTGGAAGAACCGAGGGAAGCCAGAAGATGATGTAAGCAGAGAGCAAAGGGCTGAAATATTGACTCCAAAGGTATTAATGAGATTCACAAAGAATCCATTTATCACATGAGAGGAGCAGAAACAGTGAGATGTGCTGTCGATGACACAGCTAACGGAGGAACAACAACAAACACTCGGGATCATGTTAGAACTTTAGTTAAGTTTAAGAAAGCTCTAAGTCATGAATTATTAAAAGCATAACTTGTTTGTTTCATTCGTTTACTTGCATTTGTTTTGGTTTTTTTTAAAAAGTGAACTGCAAAAAGCATCAGACTCTCATTGGACCAAAGTGATAACATGAAAGTTTAGACCAAAATCCTCCATTTCATGTTTTCCAAGCCATTTTCACAGTAAATCATCAACATAAATGTTAAAATCCAGCTGTCGAAGCTCAAATAAAAATATATTATAAGAAGCACAGACTCAGAATAAGACTGCAGTGTAGCAGCAGGTCACACAGATGTTAACGGGCGACCCTGTGCTTTAAAAAAAGGGTCCTGACCGAACATCTGTGTGTGATGAGCTGCAGAGAAAACTGGCTGCTGTTTCAGGTAATTTTTTAGGTGAGAACCCATGAGTTATTCTGACCGTCCAATCAAATGAGACAATGTTTAAAATGAACATTATTCACTGTAAGTCAACCCTCAAGACATCCGGCAGAGATACAGAGATCTATTTCTTCACTAAAGTCATGTGATTCATTTTCACAAATTGATAATTCATCAACTCCAAATCATGAGAAGTGATAATAATTCAATACGGATATCTTAAAGAGGCCATAAAAGGATTTAAGTTTTAAAACAGCCACTCTGGTGTGATTCATGGGCAGTTTGTGACATCATAAACGGTATAAAACTGACATTACGTGTGACGCCATGTGCAAAATCAGCTGAGACACGTTCGTAACAGATGAATCAAGACGTTGGACAGACTGAGACGAGCGTCCTTCCTGCCTCTCAGGGGAAGAAACTACTGTCACCTTTATTATCATCACAACAATTTTAATGTTAAAAAACACAAAAACAAAGCTGTTCGATCACCTTAACTAACGAGAGGAAAAGCCAAAGTCGGTCTGGACGAACACACACACCGTTTAAGCGTCACTGAACCTGCGATTTGAGCTTTTTCTGCCTTTGTTGTTTGTTTTTCTCTCTTTCATTCATTATTGTTCTCATTTTCAGCCCTAATCTGTTTCCTGACAGCATGACTGATGACTGAACATCCTCTCCGTCCTCGTTTCTGATTCATGACAGAGGTGAAACTTACATCAGCCACAGTTCATTTTTATGAATAATTCATAACAAGAGGCAAAAAAAAAAAAATGCTCAAGCTGAATTTAAAATCCATGGAGGTTTTGGTCGAGAACCAGAATACATGACTGCTGAGTGGGTAATGAATGTGATGTTGAGTTATGAACTGACGTAATAATCTGATAATTATCTCTTTTTTTTAATCCTTGGGGGGTTTTTGGAAAGTCTTCTTTCTGTAACTCGCACTGATTCTTTCCCACTTTGCTTTTAACAAAATAACAAGACATTTATTTTCCTTATTTTTCTGGTATTAAGCATTTTTTTCCCCTCTGTAAGTTTTTGGGCTACATCTTCTTTCTGTATTATATTCATTACATCCAAACCCACTTTGCAGTTTGTGCTAATTGCCGGGCTCGGTCAGCAGAAATGATGCAAGGCTGGAAAATTAAAAAAACTCCCTCAGATGTAATTACTTGGCCTAAAAAATCCATCTGTTTGAGATAAATCTCATTGTTAGAAGAAGCTTCATAAAAGGACCCACTGCAATAAAACACTGTGCAAAGAGAACAGATGCAACGTTTAATGTCCAGGTGATACAAAGCAAATGATACACGAGTGTTGACACTTCACAGTCTGTTTAAATCTGTAGACAGCTGACATGAGGCAAAAGGAAAGGTTGTTTTTAAGGAAGCGTGCAGAAAAACTGATTCATTACGAAGCAACTTCTTGTGCAAAAACTTCACCTGGACACTCACATGTGCAGAAACTCTACGTTTGACGTGTCAGAGATTTGATACCTTAAAAAATAACATAGAGACAGTCGCGCTTGACATCAAATACGAGCTGAAACTAGGCGGGATTTTTGTTTAAAAGTCGAGTTTACGAAGAAATTTTACTTGGATTTGAGGAAGTTTCATGGAAACATTTTTGCCACTGACATTATAAACTTCCAAAACAGTTTTCTTTTGGACATTATTAAAGCTTATTTCAATTTTCATTATATTAAGGTTATTTCCTCTATTATCTCTGTCAATTTTGTAAGATTGTAGTAAGATTGTATCAGAACTTCCAAGCTCAACTCTCATACAAATATCTCCAAGATAATTAGTCAAGATTATGTGACACTGAAATATGAAAATATGTTTTTTTCTTGGTTTAACAGTTTCATTTGTTGTAACTTCTTCTTGCAGAGTTTGTTTGGGCCTTAAAAACAAAAAAAATCAAGCCTTCTTTGTCTGAAACTGTTCCTCTGTCAGCTGCAGCCTCGTTCTCTGAGCACCTTGATGGTTTTCGAGCAGAAGAAGCGTGTCCGCCGGGTGCTGAGATTAACACTGACAGCCACACTGCAGGCATTTCTCACCTCGAGAATATTTTTGCTGACACCAGGCTCATGCAAATTGGATGCTTAAGCAGAACATCCCTATATTTAGCACCTGTCTACACATCTCATCAGACTTATGGCTCATCAGCGCTGTTCTACAGTCTGAACGGTGACGTTTGTCATGTTAAACCTGTTATATGGATCATATCCTCCGCGAGGTTAAATGATGATGCCTACACTTCAGGACCCTGTGAGACTTGGCTTTCATCTCAGCCAATGAATTGACATAACATCCACAGCGATGACAGCAAAATGTCAATTTTTAGCGCAGCCTCTTCTCTATCTGTGACTGTTTGCTGCATCTGCTGTGCCTCTGTTGGCTTTGGTGTCTAATCTCTGTGTGAGATTCCTGTGTGCACAGGAGAGATGCTCATCTGTCCTCTGTTGTTGTTTTTTTACATTTACTCTGCAAATAAATGAATGAACAATTAGCTTAAGATGCCACTTTCTGCAGATTTTTAACACCTCCATCAAGCTAGATAACGTTTGACTTAGGCGATCTGCTGACACAAAACAAAAAAAAAAACAGTTTTCTCTTTCACCCTTCACTTCTTCTCTGTTCTTTATTCTCACTCTTCTTCTTCTTCTGTGCTCGGAACAACATCCTCAGAGCTGCAGACAAACAAATATTGACATGTGCACATTTTACTCAGCCGCCTCATGTGGAACAGATTTCATGAGTGAAGCTGAATAGCTGAACGCAGTTCATCCAGAGCTGATACAACATTTGTTATCTTGGCTCGGATCTTGTCGCTCCTCCTGCGAGCAAACAGTTCGAGCTCGGCACAGCAGGAGAGCAGAGGGCGACGATAACAAACTCCCATCCCTGCAGGAATCGCTTTCCACTGGGTTCATTTGTTTGAGCTGGAACCTGCCGTTTATTGCCCCACTTATTTTATTTGTGGGGGTTTTTCTCTGCCAATTTGGGTGACTTTTTGAAAAAAATATTGTTCTGGGGAGCTTGTGATAATTCCCCAAACGACGAGTTATAGACACAGTCCAGTGAGCGAGGCTTTTCTCCTCTCTAGTTATTGTGATTGGGACTGACAGGGCGAGAAAGCCAAACAAAAAGTTCATTATAAGAGGCTGAAACTTGTTTTTGTTTTATTGTCTGCATTATTTTTTGGTTACAATCGTGTCTCTGTGAGCTTACATCTGTTCATGTAAGTGATATTCATCCAAATGGCTTGGAGAGAATATTTCATCATTATTGTTCCTGTGGTTTATTTTTTTTTGTTTGTGTAATAAAACCAAACAGCAGATGTTTTTTTGTTTTTTCCTGTTATTTTCTTCTTCTTGCAGTTGTAGTAAGCTGCAGTGTAACTGTAGTTTCTTGGTTGCAGTGCTTGCTTATGTTTGCTGTCTTGCTTCTTCTCAGACTTTGACTGATTCAGCTTCACTTCCTCCTCTGCAGATGAGCTTCCATTGTTCATTGTTTTGGTTCCCACAGGTTCATGTTGTTTCTGAGGGTCCTGAGGGTCCGTCTCAGACTCTGCTTAATGAACGACTGCAGCCTGCTGATATTTGTTGGTCTTCCAGGTTTCTGTCACATATAACGGTGCAGTCTAAACTTTGGATTTGAAGATTGTAAGTTTGGTCCTTAAGTGCTTGTTACTTTTTTCTTTCTATTCTCAAATCTTGTTTAGGAAGTAAAATGCTGCATCTTTCTTTGTTCCACCAGAAAAAGCTGTTGCTCTCCTTGGGTTTTTGAATTTATCTATGATTCATGCTTTTGTTGTTGATTACATGCATGATTTTTTATGTTTTTTTGGTCCATTTATTTTCGGTTCCAGCTCCAGTTGCAGCTGTTTTTAGCCTCTGGGACTTGTCTTGTGTCAGCTGGTGGTTATATGGGAG
This sequence comes from Acanthurus lineatus, assembly GCA_029814665.1. Lineage (NCBI taxonomy): Eukaryota > Metazoa > Chordata > Actinopteri > Acanthuriformes > Acanthuridae > Acanthurus > Acanthurus lineatus. The sequence continues at coordinate 23,066,258 of JAPZDV010000003.1, read as the reverse complement.
CAGAGCAGTGTAATGTGAAGGTCCTCGAGATGTTTTCTCAGACTCAACTGTATGTCAGTCTGTTGTTTTTTCAATAATGCAATAGATGGATATTAGAAATGGAAAAGGAGAGAGCAAGGAGCCCTGTCTGATCTCTTTAAGCACTTTAAACTCTTCTTTTCCCAAACTTTACCCTGGTGGGTCACTTGATCCTGTTACATGTAGTGATTTTAATGTATTTTAGCGGAGAATTTCATGGTGACCCTCAAGTTTACTCACTGGATTTTTATGATTTTTTTAAAAAAAAAAGTCCATGAAGACTCATTTCCTGCTTTCAATTTAATAAAAACTCCTCAGTATAAATGTTGTGTCTTATAATTAACAATTCACATCAGACTTGCATAAAGATTTCATAATACGTCCTTGATAAATCCTGGGAGGGTTCACACTTGAAAAGTTGGCGTTGTGTTTCTGACGTAACTTTAGTTAAGTCTTGCAAGACCGAGGTGATGCAGGAAACTTGAGACACTGACAGTTTAGACTTTCTATGAAACTGTGCAGAGGGTGAGATAACCAGGCGATAATTGCAGAAATGAGTGAATGAGAGAAGCAGTTTGGCTTCACAAAGGCAGGTGGCGATGGACTGGCTGAAGGATAAAACATGGATATCTGAAAGGGAAATTAAAGGGCCGTTACTTGCCAGAACAACTTATGTTTGTCACAGCAGGCTGCAAAAAAAATCACAGGGACTCTTGTTGGCATTTGATGTTTCCTAAGTGCTGAATTTGTGAATCATTAGATCCCAGAACACCGAGAGGAGGCTGTTTCAGCAGGTCAGGTGGCGAGAAAAAAGTCACAGAATGCACCAAGAAAATCCTACAAGCCTGGAAAACTCGTGGCCGCCTGCTGTTACAATGCCAACAACGCCTTATGTATTTACATTAATCAGAGCATCTACAATAATCACTTGAAATCTACCGGGGAGGTTTGTTAACAGCTGTTCCCTGTTTGCACGCGGCTCTCTCTCTTTCTCTATCGCTTTCATCTTCTCTCTCTCAATCTGTCTTTAACCATTCTTCTCTTTCGTTTATCTTCTGTTTGTGTGTTGCTGCATTGTAGGGGAAACAGAATCAGGGGTCAAAACTTCTATTTACAATCACAAAAAGCAAAAGAAAAATGGTTTGCTAGAATTTAAAAGTCTTTTTTAACCAATTCTTCTGAAAAATAATATAAAAGGCAAGAAACTCTTTAATATATGTTGACCCACCAACCCTGTCTTTTACACCACTATCCAGTTTTAAAGTGAGTGCAGTGGTTCATGAATTTATAGTGACAATGTTCCAGCCTGTGTGTAATCCTCACCACAACCACAGGCAGCCATGACACGGATTTGCCTGCCGACAGCCGTATCAGTGACACTGTAATCACTGCAAACAGCAGAGGCACATTGGAAGAACCTCAAATTCAAACCAAAGATAGCAGAAACAATAATGATTAAAATAAGAGAGGAAGAAGAAGAAGAAAGGAAGCCAGAGAGAGGGAGGAAGCCACAGGACATCTCCCACAAGGATTTTGGTGGTGTGATAAGACCTCGGCTTAATGGTGTCCAACAGCAAGCATTTCACTGATCACACCTCTGTGTCTTATCTACAGCTCCAGAGAAGAGGAGACCATCACGAGTGTGTGTGTGTGTGTGTGTGTGTGAGGCAGAGAGAAAATGAGACAGGAAAGAAAAAAGGCAGACAGAATAAATCTCAGTAAGGACAGTCTATATGAGCATATTTATCTTTTATTTTCTTTGTCTTTGTGTGCAAAGCAGCTGTAAACCTCCAAAACAGCTTTAAGCTCCTCGTCTTTATTTAGTCTGAGAGGCAGAAGCTTGTCACATGTGAAAAACTTATGTTTTTTTTTTTACGATAGAGCTTATAGTGAGGGCTGGCTCAGGTTTGCTTTAGATTAGCCCCTAGTTATGCTGCCATACAGAGTTCAGGGCTTTTCCCGACACACTGAGCTCTGCATGTAACATGTAGGTTTAGGTTTCGCAAATTAAACTGATATCTTGAGGAATCAAGATATCTCTTTTGATGAATCTCTTTTAATGCAAAAGAAAGGAGACTTATGCGACTAAAAGTGCAATAAATAACAAATTTATCATTGTGATTAGTAATGACGCTGATCCTTTTCACCGACGTTTACTCTCTATGTCGTGATAAACATGTTTATCACGTCTGCTGATGTGAGTTCCAGTCTGCGTTCAATTTAAGGCAACAGAAATACTTTGAGTGAAGATTAATGGAAGATGAAAGCTGATAAATTACAATGAAAATGTCAATGTCCAACGTTTTGAGCCACTGAGAACTTTTTCTGTACAAAACTAAGACCTCAAATATACTAAATAAATACTGATCAGATATTCTAGAGGAAAATCAACAAAAAAAAGTGTTATTTGTGAACATTTTAAACTTAAAACACTTAAAGTGACTACAGAATGTAACTCTAGTGGCATTACATGTCCTTCAGAGAGTGAATTCCTGCACTTTAAGCCTGAAGCTCACACACACTGCGTAATTAAATGGTTTCTTTATGTTTTGCCATATTTTCTAAACAAAGACTCTGCATGTTGAAGGTGATTCTTCCAATTCAGCAAGTTTGCAACTGCAGACTGATTTACAAATTAACCTGTGATCCTTTTTGAAGGTCTGAGGATTTAAGTCAGGATGTTTTAATGAGTAACGTACATTGAGTTTGCATAGAACATCCTTCACTATAAATGACAGAGACTCAGTGGATAAAATAAGTCGCCAAACATCCAGAGTTAGTCTCTATAACACCATTTGTTTGTGTGCTGCGACATTTAAGACCCCTGACAATACATACATGGTTTTATCTCAGCCGCCTGCCTGCTCCATCACAGATAAAATAACAGACATCTCAAGGTTGCTCTCTCGCCAAGAAGATTATGACAATAGCTGTTACCTCTGGGATAAACTGTTATATCCTCAAATCTAAATTTAAGCTGAAAAAGGCTGCAGACCGCTCCATCCTGCGCCTCGTTTTATGTGGACGTTTATTCTTCTGTCTACGAAGAATCACAGATGGATAAACAGCGTCTGGCGGCAGCACTGGCAGTGTGTGTGTGTGTGTGTGAGGGGTGTATCAGTCCAAGTGCTTGAATTTTTTTGTTTTATAGCTACAGTACAGTAATACTGCTGTTCATAACCAAGTTTGGCTCTTTTTTTAAAAAACGAGACAGACAGAAACATGCTGCAGAGTCTCGAGCTGGAATCTGTATCGTTCCACTTCAGGGTGAAATATGCAGATCAAACTTTAAAACATAAAAAAATAAAACAACCCATGAACCTTAACAGAGACAAAAAAAACCTCAGGCAGATGATGTGAAACTGGTTTTGGCAGGCGATTCTGAAAACGGCTCATCCTCCGTTTTGGCCTCTTTTTTTTTTCCCATGTAACTTCAGCTGAGAAGCACAACCTTGTTAGAAATTCAGTGACCCTCAGGCTTTAGCCAGCATTTCAAAACACACACACAACACACACACACACACAAATACAAGCCTGCTCGTTCGTGTTTACATTTTGCAGTCAAGTTTTTTAGGACAACAGCAGTAATAAGCAGAGTCTCATCGTGCAAACGCGGACTGCTGGGCTCTTTGCTCCCCGTGTTGGATCTGTGGAGCCGAAGGCGGATTCAGCAGGCAGCACAGGTGAGGTCAAAAGACTTTTTATTCATGAGTCCTGTGGGGTTACATTAAGCAACAGAATCTGGCAAGCTATGCATGGAGAAACAGGGAGGGGCAGCCTGGGTATCAGTAAAAGCATGAAGGCGAGTAAATGAGCCTGCAAAGTGGCATCATCTGCACAAGAACACTAATGTGCAAATGAAAAGGCAGACAAGTGCTCAGACAGGTTGTGTTTGCAACAGCAGCTACTTATTTTCTGTGCAATTGGAGCCTCGTTCCTGTTTGTTTCAACATTAGGAAATAGATGCAGCATTTGCTTCATGCAAATTGGTTTTTCCAAGATCCCTGTGACATTTTTTTCTTTGAAACTGCTCTTATTCAACAACATTTATTGAAATTGTTGTAACATGAAGATGCAAGACTTGTAGACTTTTTCAAAGAGCGTAAGTATGAAAAGAGACACAAAGTCTTCTTGCAGATTTTAAAGCCTTCATTCACACATCAGGGTTTGTTTCCAGAGCTTGTGAAACCTTGTGGACCATCTAGAGACAGAAAGGTAAAAGGAGGACGGAGATGTCGCACTGTGAAGCTGCTGGTGGTCAGCTTCTGCAGCCTGATGATTACAGAGCTGTGGATCAACTTTTCTTCAAAGGAAAAACAACAGCAACAGCAAAAGGAAGCTGATCTAAGAAAGTCAGGTAGAAGAAAAAACAGGCTCTTTTACAGTTTCACTGCACTTAAGTTGTTCATGTGGTGTTGGACGACTGTTTTAACAGTTTTCAGCTTGTTATCCAGCGACATAAAGAAAACAAAGAGGATATTTACTCCTCTGCTGCTGCGTTTTTGTCCGCCGTCTCGCAGTGGCTCTCAGCTCACTGAGTGATGCTGACCGAATGCTGCGGTCGGTGTGTTTATCGAGTCACATCACATAAAAACCGCCATGTGTGAGCCACTTGTGTTTGCTGTTTGGAAACCAGAAGTTAATTTAAGGTGTGACAGCCATTAATGAACATCAGGGCCACATATGAAGCAGGTATGGTAGCTGTGAACCTCCAGAAGAACCTGAAGCTTCTTCTCTAAGTTCACCAAACAGACTCTGGCTGTTATTTGAAACACTTAGATGTTTTAACAAATACACGCCATCTGTGGAGTAAATTCACCCTTTTTTCCCCCCTCTCTATCTCACATTTCACTTAATTGGATTCCCTTCTTCTTTTCCTCTTTGCTCCTTAAGCAATTTGTGAGCGTAAAGGCTTCCAACAGTATAATTGTATAGACGAAAGCGGCTCGGGCTCCGCGTGCTCGTATGGGAGGATTGATAGCCATGTGAGTCATTTTCTATTTACTGTCAGGTTGTGGGCTGAGAAGTCTTGGGAGTTAATGCTGATATCTGGAGTGTGTATAGTTATGGGTTAGGGAGAGATCGGATGGGAAGAAGAAGAAGAAGAAGTGGGAAAAGTGTGAGGAGATATTGTGGTGGGATGATAAAGAGGACTGGGGGCAGAGAGGAGGAAATCTGGAAGAAAAATACAAAGGAGATACAGATTAAAAAAATGAACAAAAAGTTGAAACAGAACCAAGAGAATATGAGAACCAGGCGGCAGAGGAAGCGTAGGACAGATGAGACAGACACCACGTCCAAATTCAAGAGCTGGATCCTACAGCGGCCATTTTTCTTGGCTGGAAAAGCCACAACAAGCTGATGGGGCCTTTTCCTGTTTCAGAAGCTTCTTGAGTTTCCAAAAGATATGAATCAATGCAGAGTTCACTGATCAGTTTATGAGAGGCAGCGATCGTCATGGACCTACAGGTTAATGTCATCATGATCTGGTTCAAGATAGTAAAGACGGAAACCAAATGCACAAAGAGTTGTTATAAAGTTTTGTTAAAGTCATCAAACATCCATCGGTGCAGCTGTTGTTCTCAGACTGCAGCTGGATTTACACGGGAGTCTGCTGAAGGCTAAGACACTTCAGGGGAACCTCGTGTTACGAAACGCTAAAGGGTCTGACCAAGTGTCCGTTCGGGAGTTTTCCACCCAACTAATATCAGTTAAAACCAACTAAAAGCATTTTTTCTCTCATCATCCCACCAGCACTTTCCTGCCTGATGAAACAGCCATCAGTTGCCAGCTTCTGAGGAGGATGAGGAGGGAGTTTTCAGAAGGTGGCATCCTCAAATAGTCTGAGTCACTGATCCAGGACCCAAACCAGATTTTTTTCCCACTTTCGCCTGATGAGCCTCATTCGTACCTTCAGGGTCCCGTCTGGCTTTGGCTGATATTTTGTTCTTTAATTGGGGCCAGTTTGGAAAACGTTCCCATGATTCATGTGATGGAGAAACTCCGGCCTCCTCGCAGTGTCATCTTCAGACTGCAACTTTAGAAATATTACTTTATAACTCAGATGCATTTGTGCATTTCAAAAAAAAACAAAACAGATTTTTACATGTTGATTTCAGCTCATTGACTTACTGGAAATGTCACAGCTTCGGTTAATCATTGATATTTTTGGACTTGACTTTTAAATGGTATTCAGCTTTGGACCGGCCGCCCACTCGTGTTGGACCGCTGCGGGACTCACAGCGTCTGGTGGTTGGTGGTTTTTTGGGACCCGATCAAATCTCAAAGATGATGAAAGTGATTAGAGTAGTTAAGCTAATGACTCTCTTGACTTTGTGCGCCGAGATTAAGCTTAAAATGGATCGAGTGGTAAAAGCCATAACTGCTGTGTCACTACAAGCAAGTTTCTGTGGCTTTGAGTTACGTTTCATGGCTGTTTTAGTAATTTATTTGTAGATATTTTCCACTCTGCATCTTCCAGGCCTATGCAACATATTACAGACACACCCAAACAGGAAACGAATGAGTCAGAAAAAAAGGACAGAGGAGAAAAGGAAGGGAGGAAGATTGACTGGAGGAAGATCTTAATTAAGATTTGGCCAGAGTCACTGCGATGTGTCACCGGCTGCCTCTGTGTATGACTCCATCACTTTTCTCTCCTCTTCCTCTTTCTTCTTCCTCTGTCACTGCTTTCTTTTTTCACTCCATCCTCCCTCCCAATATTTCATTTGCTTTCCTACCAAGCTGAAGTGACATTTTTATAGCTTTTTTTTTGGAAAATAAAGCCATGAAAAGGATGTTAGAGTAACTTAAGTTAGAGTACAGTATGTGATGGTGATTCACACAAAAAAGAAACATCTGTTTTATCTATTTTGATTAGTTTTTATTTATTTATCTGATCTTATTCTATAATCCAAAGATTGCAGTCAGGTATTCCTGCCAAACACTATAGTGATATTTTTCCAAACACATAAGTATAT
>JAPZDV010000003.1:23044292-23059160 GCA_029814665.1 Acanthurus lineatus | reverse complement strand
GGACCTGAATCACATGACTGTATGGTGGCAAAAGGGTTAAGTTAAAAAAAAAACCCAAACTATTTACTAGCTTTTGAAAATCTCTCAGTGTTACAAAAGCATCTTAACTTTTACTTTTTATTAATGTATGAATACATGATGTGAATACTGGAAACAGATTTTTTTATTGGATTATATAAATGTGGATAAATTGGTTTTAATAATGAAGGTTTAATATGTCATCTCAATACAAAACAGTCACACAGATAACTGCAGTTAGTGTGAAACTGACAGCTAATATGAGCCAATGAAATAATTTTAAGAACAGTGTGAACACAGTTTGACCAAATGCAACAGCAAGCTTTCAGTCTGAGACTTTCTTAGAGGTTTAACATCAGATATTTTTTGATACATTCAGAAGAAAAAAGCCCTCTAGTGGCCGTAATGATGATGACAGTAGCAAACAAGAAATGAAGGCGACATTTAAGCTAAAACCACAAACATGTTAGATTATCAAATCATTTTTCAACAGAGATGAAGGACAGTTTTGGAAGAAAATGTACCACAATGCACCATCGAAGCCAGGAAAAGGAAATAAAAGTCTAAAATGATGTTCCAGTGGGCTAATTTTAATGAATATGAGGACATTTTCTTACCATGTTTCTGGATATTTGAGCCAAAATATGATCTTTTCATAACGCCAACCAAGTGACTTTTGTGCTTAAACGTCATTAAATCTTTATCACAAAACCATTACAACATACAATTGCATCTCATGTGTCTGTGGCTGCAGAAAGGTACAAAGCCAACATTTCTAATGGCAGCTGGGTTGCAATTATAACTAATGTTTCATGTTTAAACATTAACACAAAAACAAAAAATCAAAAGCTCATTTTGCTTGAAGGGGGGAGAAACCGGTCTGATATCCTCTTTGTGCCTGAATCTTAACACAGCAGCGTCAGATCAGTAATTTTTGTTTGTTTGTTTCATTTGTACCGACTGTGAGGAAAAAAAAATGCACCTGAAAACAAAGCAGATGTCATGGGGGATGTGGAGTGAATTACATTAAAAAAAAGAGTGGCAGGGAGGAACGGAGTCGAGGGAGAGAAGCAAATGGGGGTGAGAAAAGGTAAATGGAAGTGAGAAGAGAGAAGAAAGACAGACTGACAGTGGAGCTCTGGTGAGCTGCAGGAAATTGAAATGCAGATGGGAAACTGTTCTGTTAAGCTCTCATACCTCTCTGCCTCCTCTCAAAGCCCCGTCTCTAATTTTACCCTCTTCACACTTCTTTTTTTTTTACATTTCTTTCTCTTCCTCTCATTCATCTCTTTTATCTTTCCCCTCAGTTCTTCTTTTATAGTCCATATTGTGCCCCCCCCACTTCTCTTCATCTTTATCAGTCTCACTCTTCCCTCCCTGTTCTTGTCTATCGCTGCGATCAAAACTACATGTGGCAGTGAATTTGCTCCCTGGCAAAGAGTGTGTGTCCCCTCCGGAGCAGCGGTCCTCGGCCAGAGCAGAGCACATCTCTCTCCTTAGATCTTATTACACCTCCTGCCTCTGGTTACGACGCTCTGGAGCAAGCAAGCTCCTTCTGTACACTTATGAAAAAAAATCAGAGTGTAAAATGTGCTGCCAGGTCAAACATACACACACACACACTCATCTTTGCAGTGGTTTCACACTTTCGACCCATGAGTGCTCAGTTATCACTGCAGAATTACATAAGTTTCATCATTAAATTAAACATATTTTTGTGTTAACAAGCGTAAAATCACCTCAAAATAAGAATCTATATGTTTTTGTTGCTGTATAATAAATATTTTAAATATATTAGAAGTGCAACCTCTTCCACTATGAACGCCGAGTTGCACTGCCATGTTTCTACAGAAGCCCAGAGGGGACAAACCAAACATTTGCTGCAGGAAGGATCTTTTGTAAAAGCCACTGCAGGTTCCTCAGCACGTTTGGAAAGAAGGGAGTGAGAGGAGGAGTGTAAGGTGGGTTACAATCAGCACCCTGACAGTAAGATGCTACTAAATCCCACACATTGGTCCTTAAAAACAAAGCAGTATAATATGTAAGTGTCATTTTAACAGTTTTTGTTTTCAATATGGTTGCCCTTTTTAGATAAGATCTGACTGGCAATAAAGTTGTGTCTATTAAGTGGGAAGAACATTAGTAAGTTAGAGTCTGAGAGTGTTACTCTAAGACGGGGTGGGCAAACTTTTTGACTCGTGGGCAACAGTGGGCCAGAATGAAAAGTTTTGGTCTTTATCAGGCACCAAAGCATCAATGTGCAGGGTTCATTGTCCAAACTTTTTTCCAAATGTATGAATTTAATAACATAGCTGATAAACTCCCGTTCAGTTTCAGTGGTAACAGTGTTGTTGATCTCCTTTTTTGCCGGTGCATCAAAGTCTGGAGTTAGTTTTGTTGTGGCAACTCTCAGGAGAGATCCGAGGTGTTGGTTAGCTAACTTGGATCTCTGACGGGCTTTTTCTGATGTTCATGACGCTGAATGCTTGCTCACATATATAACTTGAGCCAAACAACATCAGCATCTTCTGTGCCATCCTCCGGAGGTTTGGAAACGTGGCTTTGTTAAGTGAAGCATAAAAGTCTGTAACTTAGCCGTCACTCTCTGAGCCGTGTTGACTGTTTGCTAGCGTAGTTAGCATGTTTAGTGGCAACATGACGGCTGATATTTTATTCTTTGAAAACCACAACAGTTTCTTGGCAGATCAGACATACAGCCATTGATCGGACTTCAGTGAAAAAATATTTTGTTGTCCTCTGTTTATTAAACACTCGGCACTCACGGGCATTACAGGGAAAAGGTATAATGAAGGAGGTTTAATTATAATTAAATTTAATTCAATAATATAATTTGGACAAGTTTGGCGAGCCGGATTACAAAGCCCAACGGGCCATATGTGGCCCAGGGGCCGTAGTTTGCCCATGTCTGCTCTGAGACTTAAGACTGTTGATGTCAAGTAATTTTATTTAAATTACATATAACTGTAACCTTTAAGATAATCTATTACTTGCACTCTGAGCTGTGTGTGTGTTGCTCTTGTTGATGTTGGATGTTGTTGGCGTTTTATTGTACTGTTGTACTTATTATAAACCAACTCTTAATTACATCCAACAAAGGCAGCAGCCCCCGAACAGTAACCCCACTGCAGCGTTCGCTCTCACAACGACCTGCTGAGGTGAGTTTCTCCTCTACGTTCGAATGAAATACAACTGAATTTATTGTCAGCCTTTTATTTTTGTGAACAAAGCGGCCATATTCTGCAGGTGAAGGGACCATCTGATTAGCTCTTCCTTTATGGGCTCGACTGAGTCCTGCTCCAGGTGATGTTGAGACTTCTGTACAAAAGAACAATGTTTGTCCCTGCAGAAAAGGTCCGGCGCTCATAATGTGACGAGTGTTTCCTTTGTTAGCTGGGTAATTAGGTTCACAAAAGAACCAAATTTGACTCATAAAAAACATATCTTTATATGTTCAGGAGGACGAGCAGCTGTTTGGATTTTCAGCCCCGTATTTGCTCAGTCAATGTGAATCATGGGAGGTGGAAGAAAATCCTGATGTGGCTCAGCAAGTCTGGAGCTTGAAGTCTCTGCGACGCTGCTAACGATCCCTCCGGTCTTTCTAATGATAACTCCTCTCTGGCATCTTCATTTATGTTTCAGAGTATCAGTGTCGTGCCGTTTTTCTTCTTGTCAATAATCTTGTGTATGTTTCAATGCGTCTGTTGTTGGGCTGATTATTCCTCCACTTGTTTGCTCTGTGTTTTCCTCCTTGTCTTCACAGAGACAGACAGAGGGATCCCTTATTCCCTCCTCATGCATGAAGGCCAGCTCTTTATCAGCCACCCCTGTGGAGACAGAAACAGAAAGACGGAGAGAGGAGGGGGGTGCTGGGAGATTTTACAGAGTGTGTAATGAGTAAACAGGACAAAAAACAACAAAAAAATACAGATATTTAATTTACAGGACTAAAAAAAAGGGGGGGGAAAAAGAAAAAGATGCATGAGAGCATTTGGTGATCTTCAATGAGGCTTAAAATCAAACTGATCATCCTGAGGACTCTTTAATGTTGAATTACATTTCAGGTTAATCTGAAGATAATCTTCAGGATTTGGTGGAACGTTTGTCACTTAAGAACCGCAGGTACAAACTGTCCCCCGATGATTGAGGGACAACTGTGATTACTTGGCTTTACCATCCAAGTAGCATCCACTTTGCAACACTTGAGCCTCTCTACATTTTCATTCATCACTTCCCTCCTACACTTCCTGTCTGTCCGTCTGTCTGTCTGTCTGTCTGTCTGCAGCTCCGTGTGAAAGCATTAATCCCTGCGCTGGTGTAAAGTGCTGCTGAGGGAGCGTGATGAACTCGAAACATCCAGGTCAGGATTTAGCTGCACACACCGAGCAGTGACGTGCATACTGACAACACCGGGAGTTTTTAGTTAACTTGGTTATTTAAAATCAGTCTGTGACTGTCGTGCAAGAAAAACAATGCATGAATAATTAAAAAAAAAAGACATGCTTTGTGATTAATTGTTCTAAATTAATCATGTGATCCGTCACAGGTCGACTTACGCATTCTGCATCTGAATACCTGTTTGTGGGACTTAATTGGATTGGTTTCATGCAGCAGCATCAACGTGCAGGACTGAGCTGCACAGCGATGTTTTATCATCTGTCAACGGGTTTACATGGACGGAGGTTTGTTCCAGAGAGCATGTTAATCTTTGCAAACTTTCTCGTCTGTTATTTCTGATGTAAGTAATCAAATTACAGTGTATTTTTACCCCCCTGTGTGGAGCGTAAACTCCTCAGGTTGGTCAAAGCCCTTAAGTCTACGTCTCTTTTCCCCACTGAATCACATAAATGTGTCTCATCCTTCACTTACTGTCTTTACTTTCTGCATCATCAATTTGTGCCAACATTACCCACAATGCACTTGAACATCGACAGTCTTCTTCTTTGAGGTTCTAATGTGTCACAGTTGTAGCTGCTGTTGTAGTCTGAAGCTTTAATAACAGATGAGAAGCAGGACATGGAGATCTGCTAAAATCACTTCCCTCTAAAGTCTAATTTCTGCAAAAAAAGCTGAACAGAAATGTCACATTTTCCAGAAACTTGGCAGTTTCCTTTTGTGTCACACACCCGGAGAATTCGTAACCTTGAAGAAACCATTGTGTTTTGTACATTTTGTACTATTGCTGGCACAGTCCTGGAGATCCCCGCTGACTGTGACGTGTTTTCAGGTTCATGTTGAAATATACACGTCTGAAACCTTTTACAGATATGTGATACACACAAAACTGTCTATAAAATCGTTTTTTCTCATCTATTTTTGACCATGAAGTCGCCAAAACCAGGCTAAGTGTAACAGCTCCACATTTAATCAGCAGTTACAAGTAGAAAGGAGTAATTGACAGAGACGAAGTGACTGACATGGTTAACTGGCTTGTTCTGGCGTCCGTGTGGGAGGCGTCACATGTTCTCAGCCAAGGCTTCTCAGAAGAATCCTCATGGAGCATATAAAGGAAGAGATTAATCAAAAATCAAATGAGATCAGTAATTTGATTACTGTGCACTTTCATTGTCTCCAAAGGCGGAGTCATTTGGTCAGCTGTGCGTTTTTAAACGGTGCAGTTTCGGTTCATGTTTAAGCATGATGTCCTTCACACACTCCCTCTGTTCGTCTCACAGGAGCTTTTAGTGCGCTTTTGGAGTTTTGAATCATCACAACACAAATCCTGGTTGGCTGGCTGAGTGTGTGTGTGTGTGTGATTTTTTGCTGAAGAGCATGCATTGGGGACACTTGAGCGAGGCAGACAGACAGAGAGAGAGAGAGAGAGGAGGGAAAAAAAAAGAAACGAGAGGTTGATTGAGGGAAGAGAATGGAGAGTTGGCATTTGTCTGGGAAGTGGAGATTCTCTGCAGTGTGTTCCCTCTCCATCCATGGAGGCCGGCTCTTTATGTGCCGCCTCTGTGGACAAGCAGAGGCTGGAGGAGAGATGGTGGTGTGAGAACGAGGGAGGAGGAGGAGGCTGGAGTTGCCTGAAATGACCTGGAAACAGCAGAGATTACAGTGAATCTGCAATGAGACAACAAACAAATGTAGATTTATTGATACTGTGTGTGTTTTGGTTCAGTGTGAACTGCTGATCAGCTCATAACAAGATCATTTCTGAAAGAAGAAAGTTCACAATCTTTCTTTTACAAATGCAAACATGTCATTCATACGCGATAAATACTTTATTCAATACATTCAGAGGTTTTACTACACGTCTGGTATGATCTTTATAAGCTAGTTATATGAAAAAAGCCGGCAATAGTCCATATTTTTCAGGAGTCATGTCAGTCGCAGCCAAATAACGCTCAGACACCTGAGAGTCTTTTTTCCTCAGCCTGTTCAAAAGATGCTTTCAAAGCTGACTAAGAGCGACTCGAGGTGGACGAGTATTTCAGTATTTTGCATCAACCGCCGCAGATGACTTGGAAGAGGAATCAGACGTACGAATGTTACAAATTTAATGCTACGACTGTTATTGTTCCCCAAAAATGTTTTTTGGATTTTTCACCAAGGGGGGAAACACTTTGTGCAAGATTTGCTCTCCTTCTCTGACACGGCCGTCTTAAGAACTGGATGCACACTTTACTTTTTTTTTGCAATGATACTTTATTTGTTGCAGTGTTTCGGTGTGAGTCTTATTGAGGATGTAGTCAATAATTTTGATTTCTTATGGGGGGAAACTAACTGTTTGGATTTTAAATGTGGGATGAATTCATCAAAATCATACCCAATAAAAAAATCAACTCAAACTTAAAATCGGGAAAAAAAAACAATTCAGGAAATATAAAAAAAATAAGCGGTTTCTAAGAACTTTATGTAACAAGATGCTTGAATTCCAAGTTTGTGATGGAAAACAGTGAAAAGAGAGAAAATGAAAAGGTGTTTGATGACACAAGATCAGCTGAAAAAACACATTTCTGTCTTTGTCAGCATTTCTATCTCCCCCTTTTTCTCCCATCCTCCCTCTCTCCCTCTCCCCCCTCTCTCTCTCTCTCTCTCTCTCCCCCTCTCTCCCCCCTCTCTCCCCCTCTCTCTCTCTCTCTCTCTCTCTCTCTGCAAGTAAACAGTTTTGTACCTGAGACTCTGTTTGGGAGATAATTACCCAGACCTCTGTAGTCTGCTCCCTGAGCCTGTCTAAAGAGGATAAAGCCACACACACACACACACACACACGCACGCACGCACGTACGCACACAAACACGCGCACCCAAACACACACGCACACAGACACACACAAACACACACTATAATGGCTCCATTCTGAGAATTAGTGATTTCATAACGACTGCAGATCTGTTGGCACTGCTGTTGTGTACGTGTGTTTGTAAATGTGTGTGTGTATTTGGTGTGTGTGTGTGTGCCTGCGTGTATGTGTGTGTGTGTGTGTGTGCGCACACGCATCAGTGTCCTCGCGTCTTGTAGACTGTGACAGAATCTATTCGCCCACCTGCTCCTCTTCATTATCCAAAATGCAGAGCTGGAGATGTAGGGCAGAATATCTGACTGCCGAGGTTCCTCAACTGTCTCTCTCTCATCCTTTTTCTTCCTCTTCTCTTTGTTCTTTCTCTCTCTGTTACGTCTCCATCTGTCTCCCCTCCTGTTGCTCTCGCCTCCTCTTTTTTTTTACAGCTGCCTTTTTTTCCTCCCTTTTTCATCCCATAGCATCTTTTGAATCTTATTGTTTCCTCCATCCTCATGTCGTTTATTCTTGCCTTCTCTCTTTTCCTTCCCTGCCTCTCTTTATTTTCTCACTGTTGCTGTTTTCTATCTGGATCTTCTCTCTTTCCCCTCACGTGTCGTTTCCTGTCCTCTCCATGTTTCCTGTCTTCTTGTCTCCTCTCTTAACTCCTTGTCTCCTCTCTTCTCACCTCCTCTGTCCTTTCCTCCCTTTCAATCCTCCATCTCTTCGTCCTCTGTCTCATCTTGTGTCCTCTTGTCTTCTGTCTTTATCATCTTTCCCCTCATCTCTTTTCTCCTCTCCTCTCCTCGTCTTCATACCTCTGCATGCTCGCCACGTTTTCAATTACTCTGGACTTGATTACATGCTTAAAATGCGACATTGAAGGGCGAGCAGCTACTTACTCTCCACAGAAAATCCATCGGCGTCCTGCTCACGATGCTGCGACGCTTCGCTTTCTGTTTACGTGCTTTCAGACGCTGCTGTCCTACTTTGGTGCAGGCAGATTTGTGTTGTGAGGAGCAGGAGGTGCAGGAGGAGCAGGAGGAGCAGGAGGAGCAGGGGATGGGCTTATCTGATGCAGTGCACCCCCCTGTCCACACACACACACACACAGGTCTCTTTCTACCTGTTCATTACAGAGAACACCTCTGTCCTCAGTTGGTTAAACTGTGTTATTAGGTCGGATAATACAAATCACTGAACATGTAATCAGTTAGTTGAAGGAAACACTCCAAACTGACCCCCCCTGAGGTGTCATCCCCCCCTTTTCCACACACATGTAAACACAGAAACCCACAATTTTACAGACAAGCACAATCACACAAAGAAATGCAAAATATCTGTGCTGTGTTTTATATGTTTTGGATGATATTACGCTTTACTTTTTAAAAATAGATTAAAAGATAAACTGGAATGAGTCATAAATGTGACGTAAAAACAAAAGTAGGAAAATTACAAACTCTCAAACCATTTATTTATTTATCAGGTGTTACTGGAGTGGAAATCTTGGACCTCATGAATCAGTAAGAACTGATAGAATACAAAAACAACAAGATATAGCATATAAGCTAAGCCATTCCAGGAGAAAAGAAGTAAAGAGACCTTTACAAACACACACTGCTCACCTGAAGTTTTCCATTTCACTGTATTTCCCAGAAGTCCCTGGTATCCAGACATGCAGATATATGGGCTATTGGTTTTATTTGTTCATGTCCCAAGAAAACCTCAACAATACAGTTGGGGGGAAGTTAATTTTATTTGTTCTTTTAGCATCCTAAGAGGCAATATAAAATTCAATTCAGACCCGTTGTATATTGCGGTTAGGGATGTTTCAGATGGATATAATTTAAAGACTCAGAACATTAAAACTAAAACTACGGCTGAGTCTGAAATTGCTTCTAATGTTCCACCTTTTTTTTGAGTATATAAAAATTCTCTGTGTGAGATTTCCTCATTATGTGGTGCACCCAAAAAAAAACAAGAAAAAAATGGAGCAAAAATAATAAGCAATGTTTAGGCTTTAAATTTTTAGCTAACAATCCCACAATGCAACATGTCACAACCTTACACCTGTAAATGATGATACAAAATAACTGTAAGTGAGTGATTTTGGTAAGTTTACACCCATAAAGACCCAGGATTACAAACACAAGCTGTCAAGGCTCCACTGTGTCTGACAGACTCTGATCAGCTCGGCGGGAATTTGCATTTTCATTAAAACATGACCGCCAGCATGCACGTGTGTCAACGCCTTGTCTGGAGTCCATCACACGGCGCCGCAGGTAAAAGAAGCTGCTTACCTGTCGGAGGTGATCTGTTTGCAGAGACGTTTGTCTGCAGCTCTTTATCTCCCATCATGCTGCTGCTGGGCCGCTTCTGCTCGGACTCTCTGCTGCCGCTTTGATAACTTTTATTAAAGAACAGCCAAGAAAGAAAGCTCTGCCCCGTTCTTTGATAAACACATTTTAATTTCCTATGAATTCTTCACAACAAGAGTCCCTCTTCATTTCTGTTATTTGAAAACTTAATGAGAACTTCCCAGCTGAAAGCAAAACGTAATGAAGCGGTTTATCTGACGAACAGACAGGGATGAAGGCGAGAAAATAAACTTCAAAGGCCAGAAAATTCAGGTAAGATACTTTTATTAACACACACCTCTCTTCTCTTTGAGGAACACACTCCTGTTTGATGGTGAGAAGGTGGATCTTTGCAGGTGAACTGCAGATGGCAAAATGCACCACAGCCTGTCTGGAGATGATCCTTTTTGTGTGCAGCTCAGCAGAAGTGCATGTGTTTAAACAGAAATAAAGTGCAGCATTGTTGACTTAAGGCAAGCAGAAGTGGGGGGGGGAAGCCCTGCAGAGGAAACACCATCACTTTGGGTCAAAGTGTATCTGTGTGTGAACAGTTTATCATAATTTGGCTGCAGGTGTGTCAGAAAGTTTGACATGTTGTTGATGATGTTCTCACTGAACACTGAAAGGATGAGAGAGATAGTGGGGGGGGCTATGTAACTCAGTTATAGTTGTAAGTCATCAGCTTGGATGGAGCTCAGGGTGACACCACCCGCAGGAGTCTGAGGCCTTGTCCTCGGCTGTAGGCGAGTTAAGCTAAGTGTGCTGGTTTATTCATCCTCTCCAGCGGAGTGACGGAGCGCCTTGACATGAATTATTCTCATTTTCATTTCTTGACATTGAAACGGTCTCTTCTGGACCTTCAGCTGGGGACTTTTAGTGAAACCGCTGCAGCAACGGCGATGACACTGTATCATCAATAATGCTGAGGAATTTTTTTTCAAAGTCAAAGTCAAGAACATCCTGAATGAAACTTGCACATCTTTTTTTGAAAATGCCTCAGATTTCTGTGTCAGGATGTGAGGAGGCTAATGAGGCGCTGAAAAACAAATCCCATGCTCACATGAACATGTGATAAGCATGACACACGGCTGTTTATGACTCAAGTCATTGAATTTCATTCATTCATTCATTTAACTTTAATCCCATTAAGAACATAACAGACACCTAATGACAGCAGTCACACACATATACAACTGCATCTTATTCATTATAGAAGTCAACCAATTACATGTTCATCCCTTCAGATCCCTTCAGATAAAGTGGAACCATATTTATTTTTGATGAAACGTGTGTTTACTTTTCTCCTGATTACTCGTCAGAGCAGAAATCTGATAAATGCATCTGATGCTCTTGGAGATCAGTGAAATTTCATATCAGTGTTCTACTAAAAACTGTATGTTAGTCATTAAACTGCTTCAGATATTTTCTGTTGTCGTGTTACACACAGAGGAAATCCACCCAGAAATAAAATCCCTTCACACAGATGAACCATCGGATCTGCATCTTGAAGGTTCAAATTAATAACACAGGATTGTTTTTTTTATATTTCAGCAGAGAGGACAGATGATGACTAAGTGATCCACCAGGATGAATCGTCCTTTAATTGGCAGAGGTGGAGGCAGAGAGGTGTGTCGGAGGCTCACGCACACACACACACACACACACACACTTGCATATCCACACGCTGTACATGTAACTTTAGTTATTTGCACACACAGCAGGCCCACGCACTGCTCAGCTGCCGGCAGGCTCACATGTCTGAAAGGCACGCTGACAAAGCCTGAGTCACACTGTGCAATGAGCCCCGGGCCCACTCAAACATACAACTCATCATCACACCTCAACACACGCACACACACACCCGAACACACACACACACACACACACACACACAGCTGCACACACACAGCAAACAACCCTTTAGGAAAATCATGGTGGCTCAGCAGGCTAAAGCAGATAGTAGGCACTCACGATGCCAGGGGATGATGGGATGAATCCGGCTCACGATCCTTCTTGCATGTCATCCCAACACTCATCTCATCTGTCACTCCTCGCTTTTATGCTGCGCAATAAATCTTAACATAGCATAAAAAAATTCAAACGCCCAAAACCCCTTTTTTCGTCTCACACGTGAGCAAGCTCAGATTAGAAAGTATTCACTGCGACGAGGTGAGAATTTCCAGTCAGTCGACCGAATGTTTCCATTCGTCACATGAAATCAAACTGAGATGATTTTTTCTCTTGTGTTTGTCTTCATATCTCACTCACACCAGCATTTACATGTTTTTTTAGCCATACAAACTCTAAAAAAGAGCAAGTCGAACCACGCTTGGCGATACTGAGTATGCATCCGTGGATAAAGAGACCAAAGTTCCTCTCACACAGTCTATTCAGAGAAGGAATATTAATATTGCATCCTTATTGGACAGAATGAGATCAACCTATATATAACTGAGACGACTGTTTTTTTGCCAGGCTGAGCAGTGGTGCACGATGCGTCTGTAACACTTAACATGCCTGTCATGACTGTGTGTTTTCACAAAACATTGTTAGCATTCTGCTATTCTGCATTTCAAAACATACAATGTTTTGTGAAAACACAAAGGAGACGACGTAAAGAAGAGACTCCACCGAGGATGAAGATGGTGTCTTCAGCCATTTTTACTCATTTATTTGTTGTTTTTATTGGGGGCTCACACACACTGTGTAGACATGCGCCTTAGTTTATGTTGTTAAGTGTGTGTGTGTGTTTGCGTGTGTGCATGTGTGTGTGCTGTTATACTTAATGGGGCAATAAGTGCCTGCTGACTGCCTAAACCAAGGCTTCCTCACAGTATGGTGAACATCTGCAGACCCTCAGACACTTCCAGCAGAGTGATTGATTAAGTGTCAGGGGTGTAAGTGAATTCACATCTTTATACTCTGCACACAGTGTGTGTTTACGTGTGTGTGTTTGTAAGAGAGTCGTAACGGTTTATAGTTGTTTTATGTTTTATTACATCTATCAAATCAGATCCATTCATGATAAAAAAAAACTATTTTATCAAATGATCTTTACAACTTTAGGTCATGCTACTTTTTGTGAACTTAAAGAAGAAACAATTAAAAAGTCAAGGACATCCAGCTAAGATTCAAACTGAACATATTATTATTATTATTATTATTATTATTATTATTATTATTATTATTATTATTATTATTATTATCATTATTATTATTATTATTATTAATAATAATAATAAAAATAAAATCAGCAAAAATTAGCCTTACAGCCACACTTGTTGAGTATTAAGAGGCAAAATAGTGAAATCAGGTGGAAAAATTTGCATTTCTGCCAAGTTATATTTACAAGGATAGAGAATAGTCACTGATATTTATTCAACATTGACATGTAAAGAAAGGCCCTCAACACCATGAGGTGTGATTCAGTGATGTGTGTGTATGTGTGTTTATTTGTGTGTAGGTGGAGGTTGTGTCTGAGCTGATGAGAATTAAATGTGGAACTTTTTGACAGTCATTGTCATCCTTCACAACTGAATCTGTGTTTCAGCAAGCAACAAGCAGTTATCCTGTAATTGGCAGCCAGCATATGTTACTGTTTCAAGTGTGAGCCTGTGTCTTCGTACATTATTGAGCACATGCCTTTTGTGTGTGTGTGTCTGTGTGTGTGTCTATAGTGTGACATTATACATCACCATTACTATAATGGCACCGCAGCAAGTGAAGCCAGTGCTATAAGCCACTTATCCAAACCAAAAGACAAAGAGGCTTACCAGGGCCAAGGCCAACTTAAACTGTTTACAACCAAAAATTAAAACACTATTTCTTTATTTAGCTCAATGGGACACTATTCTTCATCTTGATCTTAGTGCGATGCAAAAAGCACAATATCAATGTTAAATAGGAGAATGATATGAACAGCACAGATTTGCTCCTTCTCTGGCTTTTCTCTGGCACTTCTAAATGGAAAGCTCTGAGTGGCTTCAAATGACACCTCAGACTGTATCTTTCCTGTAAACTGATGAAGACAGCCACACAATAAAGAAAGTGCACAACAATATTACCATAATTGAACCCGTAAGCTGCTGTGGATATGCACTATTATGTTTAAAGGTAGCTCGGCAAACCCTGAGGGCTGTCTGATGTTCTGAAAGAGGATTACGACTGTGTTGTCTGAAAAATAAAAAGTAGAGGCAAAAGGTTATAATATGAGCTCTTCTGCCTTTATGTAATGCCACTGCACTTGATAGAAAAAAGTTAACCTCAGTGAAAAGGGCAAAAGCATTTATGCCAAAACAATAACAACAGTTTCAGGTTGCACTTTTGCTTCAACAATGCAGATCTAGGTTGTCAAGAAGATTTAATGATAAGAAATCTTTGTTATAAGAATACTTAACTGATATGTAAAGGCTTGTCTACGCCATACAGGATCATTATAATGGAGTGCTAAAGGACTATTCATATGAATATGATGTGCCACTCTATTCTTTGGGTATATTTTGTGTTATATGTTCATCTGAGTTGGTGGGTTTTAATCATTTAACTGACTTGTATGTTTTCTGGTATTTTGATTCTAAACTCTGGAATAGATGGTAGTCAGCCAGTTGGGTGACTGAACTGCCACTGACTGAGACGATGTTGAACAAGGCGTCAGCACACCTCCTTCTGCCCACCAGCTCTGTTATTGAACTATTAACAAGCTAAACTAGTAAACGTCATTAGATCTGGGGGATAAGAACTTTACTTTCCTGCTAAACTCGCTGCGCATAACTCAGTGAAAAAAAGAGCAGAAGAGAATTGACTTCAGTTGATAGTTCAATTCCTAAAAATACCTGTAGTTTTTCTGCCATCTAGTGTACAAGCCATGAAAAACTTAAATCAACTTCCCCTCTAGACAAGCAGTGCTTAATCTCAGAGCCAAATATAGTTTACTTGAGCCCTGTATTTTCCTGTACTTTTGAGGTACTTGCCCTTTATTTAAGCATTTGCATTTTTGATGATTTATTTTATACTCAAGTACAGAGAATAATATTAAACTTTTTACTAAATTAGACTTCAGATAAAGTCAGACAAAATAAGATAAGACAACATAACACAGGAAAATAAACTTCCTTGTATCCTTGTATAATGTAATAATTTACTGATCCTTTACTGTGCAATAAGACTCAAAATGAGAAATCAATCAATCTATCTATCTATCTATCTATCTATCTATCTATCTATCTATCTATCTATCTATCTATCTATCTATCT
>JAPZDV010000003.1:23002426-23025015 GCA_029814665.1 Acanthurus lineatus | reverse complement strand
TCATCCACCCATCCCTACCTTAAATGCTACGAACCAAAAATGCAGGGAGAACATGATCAGAGACAGGACCAATGGATGACGAAAGCACGGGGAGCGATAACAGGAGACAACAGGCGACAAAGCGAGACAGACGATCGGACAAAAGGGGAAACACAAACTTTATACACACTAGGACAATGAGACACAGGTGAAACTCATAAGAGCAGGGCAGGAGGGAATGGAAAGGAGGGAAATTTGACAGGATGTGGGTAACAATCCGCATAACATGATTTACCAAAATAAAAACAGGAAGCAGAAAAACAAGGATACATGCAAAAATAAAGCAAACTTGACACTGAACTCAAAAGTTAACAGAACTGAAGTGACTTCAACAGATCGTGACACCTTTTTGTTGTGTTTGCAGTAACAGGCTGTTTTCTGTCAAACAACCGCTGTGAAAAACAGAAGCAGGAAACTCTGGACATGTGATTGTTTTCATTGTCTCCTAAACATTAAACCCATACTGACTCTCTCACTGCTGCAACATAAAGCCGAAGCCTCTTTGTTTGCACACTTCAGCTCATTTACTTTAAGACTCAATTTTATTCCTTTAAAAACAAAAGATCTTCCTTCCTATTTCTGGTTTTAAGACGTTGCCATGGCAGCCATGTATGGTGATTTTTCCATTAGAGCAGGAGGTGATGACAAGTTAAAAAAAAAAATAAATAAAAAAAGGAGAGAAAAATAAAGAAAAATCTCACTCTAAAAATACACACAAAATCCACCTACACGTATATATAAGCATGTACCGACAGTGTGAATCCTTCGTCTTCACTTCACTCTGACAACATTCGAGGTGTTAATTATCCATCTGTGGTTCAAATGCAATAAAAAAAAACATTCAGATTATTTAGAGAAATTCAGTCCTCTGGTCTGTTTGGGGAGTCTTGATATGCTGATGTCTGATAATTTATTTCAAATTTTTATTTTACACTGAAGTTTTTGCTCCCATTTTTTCCCTTAAAATGAAGCCTTAGACTCTTTTAGTGCCAACAAAAATGATCATTTCTCTCAAATTTGGAGCACAAATGTGTTGAATCTGTGTTAGTGAGCACTTCTCCTGTGCCAAGATAATCCATCCACCTGACAGGTGAGACGCATCAACATGCAGATTAAACAGCATGATTACTGCACAGGTGTGTTTGTGGCTGCTCAGAAAAACCATTTCCTCCAAAAATGTGCAGTTTTCATCTTGGAATAATAGACAAGTATTGATCACTGAACCACTAAACCAGCAGATTGAAAAATTTGTGAATGACACTTTAGAGAAACAAGTCTTTTGAACAGAAAAAAAACCTCAATTTTTATTTTTACTTCAGCTTGAGAAAAAAGGAGCAAAAACAAGTTTGTTGCTGTTATATTTGTGTTTGTAGCTCACACTGTAATACAGCGACCTTCCTCCCCTGAGTTTTGTTAAGTTGGATTTTTTTGTGTTGTCAGGGTCACTGTGGTGAGCGGGGTGGGGGGGGGCTGCCCGGGGTGAGCTTAGTTCAGCCTTTGGTTCGACACTGGGGACGACTGCTTTCGATTTTCACCTCAGGCTTCGGGGCAGCCAGCGTGTTCATGCTTTGTGTTCCACTGATGTAAAGAAAAAAACATGGAAAAAAGCCTCATGTTAAGTTTTTTGCAGCTCCGTCTGGAGACTTTTTGGAGCAAAAGTTACTCCGTGTTGGAGACCATTATGAGGCTTCAGTGTGAAAAAAAGGGTCCAACGAAAGTTTTGACAGATGTGGGAATGATTTTTGTCCATCTGGTGCTCATCTGTCATCAAAAAAACAACACACTGCCAGTTTCTCTTCAACAGCACCGGACAGAAACAGGACATGGATGTTTGTCATAAGTGCTGCAGCTTTGAGGGAGTGAAAGAAAGAGTCAGAGATGCAGGATAGATGTGAGCCAGAGGAAGGTAGAGACAGACTGAACAAACACACATGAGCAGCTTTTATAGCCTTCATTTGCCCAGGTGAGCTTCATCAGCTGACGAGCCTCCCATGTCAACCAATTACCTGGTGACTGTGGCCAGGTGAGCCTCCAAGACACACGGATGAGAACCAAGACAGAGAAACTTTTGGCACAAGTTTTTAGTGTTTCCTTTATTGCTGTCGTTGTTTGTGAGCTGTTTTTCATCAGTTAGCAAACAGCGTCGAGTGCACTTCCTCCCTCTGGAGCGAGACTGTCATGATTTGCATTTACCGAGGAAAAAAAAACACACGGCAGGTGCAAACACATTTACATTCTGGCTAAATGAGACACCTGCGTCTCAGCGTGAATGAGAGTGTATTTTTTAACGCACCTGGATCATATCTCGATTTCATAAAACTTGAAATGATAGGCACGAAACATAAGTGGGGTAGCAGTCAGCATTTCTTTAAACTGTGGGAGAGTGTTTCATTTTTCACTCCTTTAATCAGCATTCATGCTCCAATTAAGTGAATCTCCTAAATGAATATGTTGGTCCTGAACACATAACAAGGTTTGTAATATATATATACACACGCACACACATAAACACAGCAGGCAGGCGTGTGTGTTGCTTGTGTCCAGGATGAAAAACGCTGCATGTGGATGATGTGAGTACAAACAAATTGACATTTTATTCTTTTGCATTAAAAGGACAAGACAGTAAAATTGTTTTCAACCTATAATAAGAGGAAAACATCAATTTCAACCCAGGAAAACTGGCCTGATGTTCCCTGAACATCGGCGTCTCGACACCAGGACAACGTTTCAGACACAATAACACATCTGCATATAAATAAGCGAAGTGGTTTTGTTGCTCAGACATCGGCGTCGCTGCTTGACGTGAACAGCAGTGACTCTCAGCTCTCAGCCCACAAGCCACGTTTGACCCTTCATTGACAGTTGAGCCGCCTGCGGTCATTCAACTAATTCTTCAGGTCACTTGTCTTATTAACATAAAAGTGCATTCAGCGTTATCCCTCCGCTGGTGCAGAAACAGATAATTAAAAAGGGCTACACTCGAAACAATTCACCCACAAGTTCAAGCCACTTAGAGACAGAACAGATAGAAGTGGTCATATCTTAATTGTGTGTGTTTCAATCAATCTGTACTGTGTGAATCAATCACCACAAAAAAAAAAGAATATTGTTTGTTATCGCATTGCACTGTCTTTTTTTTTTAAAGCCTGAAGGCGAAGAGTGTGTACACAGCACAGCTGATCAATAGTTTGTGCTTCTGTATTGAAGCTCTCGCTCTGCTCGCTGGCAGCCGCCCACAACTGACACTGAACATTTGCCAGAAACTATTTAGAATAAAAATCTCATGTATATTAAATGTCTTTATCCGCCTGCTGTTTGCTCAAGTTGTCTCAATTATTGTTAGTTTTACTCAAATGTTATAAAATGATTGCTCATGACTTTTGCATTTGGAGATTTTAAATAAGACTGACTCTCTGTGCGCTTCAGCCAACACACTGGAAATTTAAATCACTGAGCTAAAAGTGGAACTGACTCACCTGGCATGTCAGACGAGTTTGCATTTGCTAATTGGTCTGAGACCTCTTAGTTAATTAGTGATTTTTTTCCAGGAAGCATTATCAATGGACACTAATCAAAGTGGGCTAACTCTGATCAAATCTGATGGATCTGGAAACGTAAAAGCAACAGCAGGTGTGATGTTGTTGTCTGGTCTCAAACTTTGTCAGATAATAGTTTAACAGCACACTAATACATGTTTCTGATCAGATTTGACGTGAGATGGCAATTACAGTCAAAGAGTCTTGATTTATATTTGATGAGAACTACATTTTTTAACAGTTTGATCTGAGTTTGTGAGCTTTTCTCTGCATTGATGAGACCTGCATTAACCAATCAGATCAGCCAAACACGATCCACATAAACACGATGAAAACAATAAGCTGCTGATGCTCCACAATGAAGAAGGAAACATGAAAAAGTAGAGAAATAAAGGTAAAGAATCTGACCAATGACAGAGCAGCCTGGTTGCACATGACGTCTGTTTGCATGTTTTGGACCCTCCTGAAAGTTTCCTTGTTAAAACAAACACAAGTAATAATTCATCACATCAGCCCCTAAATTTGAACAAAAGAGACAAACTCAAAGATCCTGCATCATGTTGATCTGACTGCAGGATTTGCATGTTATTCTTGAGGTTGGCCTCCTCTCCTCCTCAGGCTCGTGGTGAGATCACGCGTTTGCTGCATCGAACAAAGCAAATAACTTGCTTGCTATTTAATCTCAGAAGTGATTTAAAAAAAGTGCCTTGCAGAGGTTTGTGGTGTAGGTGCACGAACAAACAAACCCACTGACAGGTGAAGACTCCAGCAAAAGAACTTTCTGTGTTTGACTCTCTGAAACAAACTGAAATAAGTCCACAATGTCCATTTAAAATGTTTTACAGAGAGAAGAGAACCACTGACATTTAAACGTATACTTCCTTTGATAAACCTTAAACTGTGTGACAGACTGAAGCTGGAAAAAACTGGTTCTGTGTTCACGTCAACCATGAACTGTAAATCTGTGCATGCATGTGCATTAACAAGCCGACACAAAAGCCACAGATCCACTCAGAGGAAACACAGTACCTCATGACGCCTCGCAGGTTTCATTCACATCAACACATGAACACACTGAGGACACACACGTCCACGCCGGCGGGGATCAGATGAGCTCCTGAGAGGTTCCTCGTTGATTGAACCAATTTCCTGGAACGGTGGTCAATCAAGTCAGAGTTAAGTTCTCACCACCTCTTGTGTTGTCCTGGAAACTGCACATAAAGTACCTCCAGAGAGCATTCAGAGCCGCGTGAAATTTTCCATATTATGTTCTTTTACAAGCGACAAAGGGATTCAGTCGTATTAACTTGAATATGAAAGTTCAGTCTTATTTCGTCCGCACATTCAAATTTAAAGATTATTCTTGTTGAACACATTTAAAGTAACATGTCAGAACCAAAACGAAACATAGAAGTTCATTAAATCTGCCACAGGAGTCAGAAAGGAAAGAGACAATCAAGTAAGAAATGTTAAGGGAGGGGGTGACTTATCCAACACCCCCCCCCCTCCAGCTGTTACTCATGCTGCTGGTATCATTACACTGTTTCCAGCAGGAGGGGAATGGAAATGTGTCAAAGCTGAGGAGATCTGCTGCCGTCGTGGAGAACCTGCTCAGTGCGACACAAGAACAAGTCAAGAGACAGAAAACCTGAAGCCTGATGACCGAATCCACTTACGGCTTCACCAGGAATCTGAAAGTCAAATGTCCAGACTTTAAACTGAAGACAAATCTGAGGAATCGCTGCTGAAATGTCTCCTGACCAATCAAAGTTAGATAGGCCAAACTTTGACACTTTACATTTTTCATAAAACAAAAAGAACAAAAAGACTCACATGAAAGGGCATCATGAGAGATATTCTCAAAAATGTATCTGTTAAAATCAGGCAACACGTTCTTTTTCCAATGAAAAGCTCAAGTAAGATTCATTATTCATTGATTAGCAAACATTTCAGGCTAAACCTTCTTATTTGAATCACAGGTAAAGTGGTTAGTCAGAGACAAAATCTGCATTATGGAGCGGATAAGGCTTTTTCAGTATCAAGATGTGGCAAGAATTTAGGTTTAAAATGTTTTAAAAGAAATATATAACATTATCTGCAGAATGTTAAGAAGTAGAAGTCTTGACATTACGTTAGAGACACTTGTTGCAAAGGTTTCCACTGAAGTAAACATGCAAACCAGCACGTTTTAGCATAAAAGCACTGATTTGATTGTGTCTCCCTTCAAAAGAAATATTCAGACTTAATATTTTATATCAACTGTTATAATATGTTAAGAATAAAAATGTAAGAAATATTTTCAATCAAACTTCCATTCAGTTGTCATACGATCGACTCATCATTTAAATTTAATATTGAGAGAGAGAGAGAGAGAAAAAAAAAGAATCAGATTTAACCGCACCGTCTTACCGACACCCTGAAAGCGAGAGTTGGCCTTGGTGAGATGAAGAGACGGTCTGAACAGAAAGGCCATGTTTCATGCAGAGTGTGAATAGCACACAGGAAAATGTTGAATCAAGAAAATCACCTTGTTTCTGAATAGCAGGGGGAATCTTATTAAGCAGGGTTACATGAAGGTGAGTCAACTGTAGGGAGAGGGGGAGAAAAAAGAGAGAAGGGAGGGCGAAAGAACAGGTTAGGAGAGATGGATGGAGCGAGAGTCGGAGCCTGATGCCCTATCGCTCTTTTAGCATCTGTCCGCTTGCTCCTAAAACCAAGCAAGCAGCTGCGTCTCATCTGCAGATTAGAGCTGCAATCAATCACTCATCACATTGTGTCTGTGTGTGTTTGTGTGCGAGCAAGTTGGAGTATTAATAAGGTTTTTTTTTCCGTAGTGGGAGGGGGGTTAATCATAATAACCATGCTATTAATGGCTGCAAACAGTAGAGTCGTGCTGGTTTGGTGCAGTTCATTTTCCATTGCACCGCAGAGGAAGGTGAAGCTCTTTACCTTGATGGCATGTTGTTAGTTTGCTCGTCCTAAACCGTGTGTGAGCCTGTTTTTTCTGCAGCTTTCTCCATCTCACTGCCACTTTCTGTTTGTACTTTTTTCTGTTTGCAATATCTAAAACTAATCAGGGGACAAAATGATGCAGAATATGTTCCTGTTTGGACAGAAACAGAGACGTTTTATCAAAGAAAAGCTCTGCTAATGAAGCTCTGCTAGCTTGGTGAAAGAAAAAAAAAAACCTCACTGTATTTCCTTCACCTTCTTTATAATTAAAGCATTCACTCTGCCGGTTTCTCCAGTGGAAACCTTTTAATGCAAAGCAGCAGCAGCAGCAGCAAAAAAAAAAGGTATGGTTTCCATCTGAAGCAATTTAACACGACTCCAGTGCGACTGAAAGGAATCAGTAAACAGAATATTCATTTAAAAAAACACAAACAGGAAAACTGACATGAAACTACAGAAAAACTACAAAACTTCTGACAGCTGAACACAGATTTATCCTCTGATCTCCAGCACAGACACAAAGGTGAAGATGCTGAGGTCACAACTGCTTCATGTTGACTTTAAACAAAGACGGATGACGTGTCTTCACTTATTCATCACGTACGAATAAACTGAGCCAAAATATTCCTGATACAGGTGCCGCCATCTTGCATCTTCTTGCACCAGACCTGCAGCGACGAGCTTCTGTTCATATTCACCCCTGATAGTTTGGATAAGCTGTCATTGTGTCATATATTTCCATTTTTAGCATCAAATTACTAATTTAATTAAACCCCATCTCAATAATTAGGCTTATATAAACCTAAAAAACATTTTATATGCACTGTGATTATTCATGAGTCGTGTGTGTGACTAACCCTCTGCTTCTGTCTCCACCCTGTTGAGACTTTGTCGCTGTTTCTACTACGGGAGGTGGAGCAGCTACAGCGAGCATCTAATATTGATGCATATGAGTTTACACTGCAGTTTTTTTTAAGAGATATCGTGTTATTGTCATGTGCTGGTCTTATCCTGCAGTTCGAGTGCAGAAATACAAACTTCTACGTCTGTGCACTTACACACCGAGAACCCCGGAGAGGTAGCTCCTCTTATCACAAATTGAATTTTCTGATAACTTATAGAATTCTTCCACCTTCGCTGCGAGTTTCAATGTCACAGCTCTCGCTAGTGTGTAAAAAAACTACGACAAGCATGTTCACAGCCCATCTCCCATCTGCTCTCACAGCAGTGTGCACATCTCATCACCAGCACAAAGCCCTGCTATAGAACATGACTGACAGTTTATTCACCGCACCGCACAAAGCTGCCGCTTCAGCTGATCAGAACGGCATTTATCATTATTTATTTTCCTGTGGCGGCACGCCTTTTCTCTTATTTCGTCGCAGAGACGTACGACTGCTTAAAGTCTAATCTGACATTTGCACTGCCATGTTTTTTTTTTTCTCATTACATTCTCATCACAGTCGTATGGAGGTCGACGCTCTCCTGCCGTGATTAGAAAGTCAAAAAGGATCTCGGTACAACTGAAGTCACCATTTCAAGAGGTACTTCATCATCGACTAAAAACAGGTTTTTTTTTAAAGATTAAACCTTTCTGTCACTGTGCACATGACACAGGTTATCTCCTGTCAGATACGCTGAAGTGGAAGTAAAGTCTGTGCAGCTCTGAATGCAGCAGGAGTGTGTCTGTATATACAGTGTGGGGGTGAACATTAACCCAGATTCATAGGTTAATGTGTTTACAGTGCAGTGTGAGCGATGCTAATGCATGCACGGCAGTTAAATAATTTGTGTATAAAATATTATGAAGATGTTATTAATGAATCAGAGGCAAATTTATTAGCATCCAACTTCTCAACCATTGCTTTAAGGAACCCCCCCCCATTGAGACCGAGGGAGCAGATGACTGCACCGAGACTGGCGTCCATTTTTTAAAACTTGTAATTTTAAGTTTCTCTCCTGCAGAGACACTACAAAAGTTATGGACTTCAATCTTTCTGCATATTCCCACGAGTGGTTGAACTGACATGCAATAACGATGGATGACTTCTCTTCTTCTGCATCAGGCCACAAACTTATCAAACGACCCTCGAACGCGTCACAGAACTGTAAAGTATCTGTATGTTGGCTGTGAACATGGCAACAACATGAAAAAGCCCACGCATGCCAACATCAGACATGTCATAATGTTTTGATATTTAGTGAAGTGCATGCCTTCAACATGGAGCTGACATGTGTGTGTGTCTGTGTGTGTGTGTGTGTGTGTGTGACATGTAAAGCTTTCAGCAGTTTTCTCCTTGCAGACATTATTTCTATTCAAAACTGAGATTTACATCTCTTCTCTCGGAATCTCTAGGCGTTTTTTAACACCAACACACTCTCTCATCAGTGCATGTGTGTGTGTGTGTGTGTGTTGGCAAATATGTGTTTAAAAAGTGTTTGTGCATGCAAAAAAAAAAAAAAAAGTGTATCTGTGTGTGAGTGTGTGCGTGAGCGCATGCTGCTTTGCAAGCGCCTGTTTCCAGTTTCTTTCTTTGTCTGGGAAAGAGATTGCCGAAGGAGACAAACAAACACATCTCACACTGTGCCCACATGGTAACCAGGGAACAGAACAAAAAAAGAGATGGAGGGAGAGACAGGAAGCCTGGGAGAGGGGATGCAAACAGATGCTCAGGGATGAAGAGAGAAGGGGAGCGAAGGGAGGAAACAAGGCCACATACGCTTGTCTGGTTGGATTTCAACACATCCAGTGAATGGCTCCAAGCTCTCTTGTTCAACCCTGTAATATCCTCTCACACATTAACAACAGCAACCACAACCATGTGATTCAGCCCGAGCTTTCAGCTAAGATGAAGTAATAAACAAAATAGCAAAAAAACCCAAACATTTAAAACAAAAAGGACAATTCTGCTAAATTATAAGTATATCTTTATTATATATCCTTATTTAAATAACACAAAAAACCCAAAATCATTCTGGAATAAATGTAAAAACATAAGCTCCATGCAAACTGCAGATCATGATGCCTTCAAGTGGAGTCTGTTTAAATGAACCACTGTTGACATGGTAAAAAATCTGTGGGTGAAGTATTTTTTGTTAGCCGAGATTAGCATATGCAGCGACTTATGCTAACGTTAGCCCACAGAAGTGACTTGGTATCCATCCTTTTTTTGTTTTCGACATGACATGACATTGAACTTTTGATATTTATGTCTCAGCAACATTGATGTCGCAATTCTTAACAAATTCGTATCGAGCTTATTGTGTTTAATCCCTTCCCCCACTAAGTCAAATACATGAACTCACAGTTTCCTTTCAAAAAAACAGAAAGATTTGGTCTCTTTTGGTTCATTGTTTTGGTTTTCAGCTGAAAAATGGTACCGTTCGGTGTAGTCCAGCTATTCTCATCAACCTGTGTAAGCTTTGGTTTCGAGTAAATAAGCTGATAAACCCACTGTGGACTTCACCAAATGGTGTCCAAAAATATACCAGCTGGTGCATCTAACAGCTAAAAAAACAAACATTTTTTTTGCAGGAGTTGGTGCAGACCAAAAGGAGAGTGAGCATCAGATGGAAAACCCTGAAAAGCTGCTATTGTCACACTCTGTTTATTGTCTCCTTCTTCTTCTTTTATTTATTTATCCTTAGCCAAATATTAATAAATGTAGTCCATGTTAATAGTGCCATTTATTCTGAACTGGGCTATTATGGTCCCTCAAGATTAACACTCATCAGTTACAAAATCTCTGAGTACTAATAACCATGTGTACTTGCCACCAATTTACCAAAATACAGCAGTACAGCTTGAGGAGTGAGATCAGTCACCCTGTTAGTGAGATTAATTAAAATTACATCATTGATTTTGGGGGAGTGTGTATTCCTGACAGCCATCTGTCCTCTGAAAGAAAACCAGTCTGTTTCTCTGACTCATGTGCTGCAGCTGTGCACTTCGCTCGTGAGGTCTGTGTGTGTGTGAGTGAGTGTGTGTGAGTGTGCATTCACACGAAAAGTTGTGCTCCAACATTCATGCCTGATGTTAAATTTGTTGTCACAAAAGGCCTTTAATCCCTTTCGTTCTATAATCCTTTTGATTCTGGTGCCTAAGTGGCACCATTTAGAAGAAAAATCGGCTTTGTCTCCTGCAAACACTATTACATTAACCATTGATTCATGTCAACTTCTCTTTGAAAGCCCCCATAACAAACTCTCTGGCTTGTGAGCCCTACATCAGTGTATTTCTATTGTTCTGAGGACCTTCCATTCAGTCGACCCGATGCGATAATTCAGAACTGTAACACTGAGTTTTGACTCGCTTTAGTACTGCATGATAATGTCCTTCTCTATCCAACACAGTCACTTTAATCACATAATTGTGTTGTTATGTTGTGATAGAGAGATAATTATGAGTGTACCAATTACCCTAAAATTCATGCATAAAGACAAAAACTCAACAGTTATTGCAGATTTACAGCATTATGATGTCATTACCTGCATTTTCACTGTTATTTCTGCCTTTGCAGACATGATGTCACTAATTAATGTGGTGGTATTTTAATCACTGTGTTATCATTGTGCATGTGTTGGTAGTCAGTCACTGCAGCCTCCCTTTGGTTGCACTACATTCTGCATGTTTCACCCACAATAGATTCGGTCTTGACCATTAAAGTGGCTCTAAGTTTGTTGACATGGAGACTGATGATAACAGGAAGTCAGTCTGGACCCGAAAACACTTCCAGTTTCTCTCCACGTAACATTATGATTGATCACTTAGTGTTGACAATCGAAGAATCTTGTGGGAAACATTTTCACACATTATAAACACAACATGCCTCTGCAACCTTAAACTACTCAAACACACACGCACACACTCACACACAAACACACACACATAAAAAAACTATCTTGGCTTATGCTTAATGCATTGAAACCAAAGTCAGCATATAAATAATGGAAACAAATAGACCTGCTGGCCCTTATTAGGTTGTGTAAATCCAAAATATGTACCCAAATGTGGCAGGAGTTCACGCACAAACACACACTCGCTCTCTCACAGCCACACACACACACACACGCACACACACACACACAATCAGCAGGGACATGGGCACTGGCAGCCCTATCAACAACCGTGGCACCGCTCAGGTTAGCACAGAGGTGGCTGCTTTAGAATACCAATAAAGAAGTAAAGAATAGGTCCAGGGTGACTCAGACTTTGGTATACCCCTATAGACACACACGCACACACACGCACACACCCTCACATGCACGCACGCACACACACACACACACACGCCCAATCCCAGCTCCAGCTCACGTCTGTGCCTGACAAAATGTCCCACTCAATCATGTTCTCTTTTTCTCCCCATCATTGTCACTCTGCTCTGCTACACCATTGGTGCAGACACAAAACACACACACACACACACATTTCACTCTCCTCACCTCCCCCTCCTTTCTAATTTTCCTCTCATCCAAGTGCAAACAAGCCATAAATCCAAATATGACCATTTTGTTTCACACATCTTCAACTGAGCTGTAAGTTGGTGTATAGAAATTATAGAAATTGCTATTGTGTGTGTGTGCGTGTGTGTGTGTGTGTGTGTGTGAGCCTTTAGGGAAAGTGCAGGAATTGTAATTGTTTGTCTCTTATCACCATTGTTGGAGTTGTGCAAAGTGTCAACAGTGTTTAGAAATAGAAGAGAAAAGCAAATAGCAAATCAGTGGCTGAAGCACAAAAAGCCTTTTCTTTCGATGTTATTCGACGATAAGCTCGGGACTGTTGTTTCCGCTCCTCCATTTAGGTGAAAAATGCCTCCGATTTAATGAAACTCTCCTCATTATCTTCTGCTATCTCGCTTTTATCAAGTCACTCACAAATGTTTATGTTTGCTCTTCTGGCAGCCATAGTCCTCACTTCAATCACACACAGAATGGGCTCTGAGGAGGGGTGGCGGGGGGCTTTCTATGGGTATTAAAGAGCCGGCATATAAAAAGACCATTTATTACTGCTGTCACCGGGCTGCTCAGGGAACACAGGCAGGAGACCTGCATGGCAGACTGTTAAAAAATAGATTATAGAAGCTGACAGGAAATTTTAGAATCTTCTTGGTTCATACTGAGGAAGACGCCACAGTTGATTTTATTTGTAATGGAATTCAATTGTGTGAGGGAAGAGCTTAAAAATGTCTCTCAGGGTTGTTATGTGGGAGGGAGGCACCACGCTCCTTCAAGCTCTGCAAAGCGAGCTGCGACTGGAAGTTATGTGCATTTACTGAAAGGATGTTTGGCTTTTAACTCACATGTTCTTTATCATCGTTTAAATATCTGACAATAAGCCTTTAAAAAAGTTATCAAACAATAAACGAGAAAATATGCTGATTTCGTTCTTAATTTCAGTGTCAGAGCTTTAAGAATACATTTAAAAAAGTTTTGCCTAATAGAAAATAACATGAGTAGCGCTAGCATTAGCTTAGCTTGTATGCTAGTGTGCAAAGCTAAGCTAACTCTTTATAAGCTAGCATGCAGTTTGTGCACTCTTGGTAAGAAAAGCTACTTGAAAGTATTTTTTTTCTCTTTAGTTTGCAAAATGTCAGTTTTTAAAAGCTTAATGTTAGAATAACTGAAGATGAAACTGATGTTGGACCTTTATAATGCACTTATTTGCCATTTTCAATTTCTTGGGACTTTTATATGAAACTCACTACTTTTAATAAGCTGCTTTGTTTTGGATTATTAAAGTCTCACAGTTCCATTGTTGAACTTTTTTACTTTTATAAAAGCAAAAAAATCTCCAGTCAGATCTAACTTCTGTTTCCCAGATGATAAAACTGCAGCTCTGTGAGAACACAGAAAGAAGATAAAAGTCTGATTTCTATCACATAATGTGAATCTTTTTTTGTTTTGTTTGTTTGTTTTTTTGGGGGGGGGCATTTACTTTATTCTTGTCAGAGATGGATATAAGTTGGAAACCACAACTGTTGTGGGTGACTGGAACATTAAAACTGTATGGAGCTGTATAAAATTGATTTGACTAGAAATGTTGGAGGAGATGGTTCAGCACTTCTAATGCTCCAAAAATAAGAATCCAGGGGGATTTTCTGTTTCTGCCCAGAGCTACTATAACTGCATACATTTTTTTTTGATTTCTTACTGCTCTGATTTTTAGAGATTTTTCAGTTCTCCCTTGGAGGCAAAACCACAAGAAATATGGATACACAGCTTATAGTTAAAGCCAAATGTCTGCAGTTTGTGAATCAATGCATTCAATGTCGTGTCATAGAAACTAATGAAGCTTTTGGGATCAATTTTGCAACATGTGATGAATGTAAAAGTTCCATAAAGCAAATGACATTCTGGTGACAACATCTCATGGGTTCAGCTGTAAATAAAAGAGGTGTGGCTGTCTGTTGTTGCAGTAATTCTCTCATATTTCTTCTTCTGTCCTCTCGGGAAAACTGAATGTTTTGTTCCTGGACTTAAACAGCAACATTCTTCAAGTTGATTAGTTTCCGATGCTTCAATAAGTTCCCTCATAAAGCTGATTAGTTTGTGTTCATTTCACAGAAACTCCAGTCACATCTTCTCAGTCGCCTCATGCAGTAATGTTTGAGTTATGTTTTTCAACATGCACACACACACACACACCTGCTGAAATGTGCAGCACACATCCAAACACAGACGGAGGTGTTTGAAAGTCGCATCCTGTGACACACGATGTCTGGAGGCTTATCGGTCCAATTAACTGCACGGACGACAAGAGAAGTGAGATGGAGCCTCCTGATCTCGATCTCTGTCTCCACTGATGGTCTGCACAGATTATTGAGTGTTGTGAAGTGTTTTTTTAAGAGCAATCTGAGCTCAGTGATGGACCTGCTGTCAGAACAAAACCCCTCTGATCATATCAAATGTCTGGTATTTACGACTCGGCGCCTGGCTGCCTCCTGTGCTGTGTGAGGATCACAGAAGTGGTCAAAGAGCAAAAACCAGCGACAGTCAGTCAGAGCTAACTTCACTGATGTGGAACATTATCTTAATTATACTAATTAACAGAGACAGGGAGGGAACAATGAGTCAGGAACGCTGTCCTTTAAGTACAATCATCTCATTCCCAGCTCCATTAAAGACTTTTCTGACCGGATGTCATAAATAAAGCTTTAAAGAAATCCTTTTTTGTTGTTTTTTGCAGAAAATACTGATACAAATAGTGTTAAACATGGATATCATGAATGAACAGGCAGGCTTTGTTAACGTTTGAAGGGTCACAAAGACTCTCTGCTTCATTCTTATGAAGGATTTATCATCTTTAACTTGAATCATTAGCATAAAAGCGTAGGACGAGTACATACATACATATACATGAACATCATATAGTGTGTGGAGCTGTGGTGTCGGAGCTGCACCCAGTGACTGTACAATAATAAAGGGGATAAAGGAAAAAAATGATCGACATCTTATGACTTTTTTATATTATCTCTGACTTTTTAAAATGCACCATACATCACCACTCAGCTATATGATCCTCCAAACGGGTATAAATATGCACTAACACAGCCACATGCAGCCACACACACACACACACAGCTTTACAAACACCTTTAAAGCTTGTGTCCTATAATCCACAAAATCTATTTTATGTTGCCCTTTATCTTTCAGCGCACTTTTGATGACCAGTCATCTGTCCGTTTTATGTGATTCTGTCTTATCAATAACTCACCCTCATTACGCTCCAAATGCTGCAGGCTTGCTTCTCCTCCGAGATTTAAAGGCATCTGTAAGTGACGTCTGAACGACTCGTGGAGCGATTCGACAACATCGCAGGCCCTTCAGTGTCAATGTGTGTGTGTGTGTGTGTGTCGGAGGTGGGGGTTATTGGTGGAAAAGAACAGGCCTTATTGGGATGGAAGATGCCCAGGAGCTGGCAGGATCCTTGATTCTGGACACATTCTGGTTTTATAGGCGGTGTGAAGATGAGGGAGGGTGGCTCTGAGCGCAGAGACAGTGTCATTACCAGCTAGTTCACCTTGAGGTTATGCGAATTCCACCATAAATCCAGAGGCTGCTCTCACCTTGGCCAGGTGCTACAAACTGCTCCTCTAAAGCGACGCCAGGGAATCGTTCATCTAATGAAATGTTTGGGGGGGGGTGGGGAGAGCTGAGTTTGGAGGCCTGGTGGCTCGCCCTGAGTTATTCTGCAACTCAACAGCTGTATTTGTCAGCTGTATTTGTGGAAGTGTTACTTATGTATCTAGAGTCTCAGCGGTTGTTTAGAGAAGACAAACAGGATTATACAGAAGGAACAGAACAATAAAAAAAACCCGAACAAAGGAGAGCAGCTCTGTCCTAAATACTGCTTTTGTCGAAAGCTATTTCTTAATTCTTATTTAAAATTATAAAAGAGATGTTCATTCAGTTTGTGCAAATGGTCTTATATAGGATTTTTATTTAATACATGCAGTCTGACAGTTATTTCTGCATTTACTTTGTAGTTTGGAGCAAAAGCAGCTCTACTGACTACTGGGTTCCCATTTTTGTGTCTTGCATTTTCACATGAACACACATTTTTATAAAGAGGAGTTAAAAAAAGGAAATGAAAACAAACCTGCCTTTCAAATTTTCAGCCTTAAACTCTTGTTAGGCATCAATGATTCTCACAGACTCAAAGAATCTGGGTCAGTAATACAAAACACAACTCCTCAGAGCATGTAATCACAGTAAAATGTATGATTTGATAATAACCTATGTTTAACTGAACAACATGCTTCCTTAAATTGCAGTTCTGACCCTCCGTTGTTGTCCATTTATAAGCTTTGTTGAGCTGAATTGAGCTAAAATAATCATCTCAACAGGTCCTCACTCTTCTGAGTTCAAACCTGCCTCATGTTTGCAGTTTTCTCATCTGATCCCTGTGATTAAATTGCGGTTGGGAATCAGACGCCTTAATGACTGTAATTAAAGTAAGAGAAGTAAAGTCTTTAACAATGACTCCAAGAAGGTGAAATGAACCTCACAGCCCATAATGTAAAGACTAAAGGATCGTTACGTCCAACCAACTGTGACTGGACACAACTTTTCTCTGCAGAAGAACAGAACTAACCCCCACAGATGATTAACATATAGTTTCTAGCTGTTTAAATAACAAACTAATGCTGCTGACGTCCTGTAGAGATGCAGCAGGAAACAGACTAATGTATGGAGGCATCGTTTTCAAAATGTCTGTAATATTTTGTTTGTTTGAATGCGATTAATGCTTTTTATCACAAGAAATGCAGGTTATGAGTCGTGTCAGACACAGTTAATCTTAAAATAATCGATGTGTCAGTAAGATTTTTAGACAACACCTTCACTGCACAGCTGCACAGCTGCACAGCTGCACAGAGGTGTGATATGCACACACAGCAGCATGCACACATGCAGTACACTCCTGCACACATGCAGTACACTCCTGCACTGTACTCCCTCACTGTAGGTTGCGACAAGGAAAGCCAGCAGCTTCCAGTTTCTTGGCTGCAGTCTGTAGCTTGGTGATTACCTCGCTGCCAGGTATTGATTTTTGAATAGCAGGCCAAGCGCTGCTGCTCTGGACTGAGAGGTCCTGTCAATACAAATCTTATCGCTACATTGATGAAGTAAAATAATTTCTTTAATTCCACTGCAAAAGTGAGGAAAGGGAAGAGCTATGTGCTTCGTCACCCGTCTGTACAATCATAAAAAGATGTTTGCATTCAGGAAATCTCACTATTTATGTATTTTTTTAGAGATACAGAGGGACAAAAAGGTCAACGGACATCATCAAATTAGAAATATTATTGACAGTTTAT
Source organism: Acanthurus lineatus (assembly GCA_029814665.1). Classification (NCBI taxonomy): domain Eukaryota; kingdom Metazoa; phylum Chordata; class Actinopteri; order Acanthuriformes; family Acanthuridae; genus Acanthurus; species Acanthurus lineatus. The sequence goes on along the minus strand of JAPZDV010000003.1, from coordinate 23,007,671 downwards.
TAGTTTGTTAATTAGAAAGTATTTTGTTGAACATTTTTACGTTTTTAACATAGCAATGGATTTAAAAACAACAACAAAAAAAGACCATGTTTGAACTTAAACACCATCAATCTTTCAACTTAACATTAAGGACATCATGTTAAACGTTCCAAGTCTCCTGGCTACACACATTTTAATAGGATGCTTTAACTGGCATCGATAAATAAGGTCCATCCCCGCTCTGAGTTTCTGGCATCCTCCTGAGTAACCTAACGATCTGTTTGGCTCGGAGAAACTGCTGTCGGCACCGCAGTCATTTAAGGACATTTCTGTTTCCTCCCTTCAGTTCCTCCATCATTTATCCGTATGTTTAGGAATCGACTGCACTCACGCTTCTCACTCTTCTGTCTTTTTTTTCTTTATGACAAACACAGAATGATAGCTTTCAAGCTCGAACACGTCCCCTCATGCTGCAGAGAGACAGTCACTTGTTATCAAGGACATGTTGGTGACAGCAGAGAGGAAATTGAAATGTTCTGACGATGCAGATTTCTGATCGAAAAGCATAAAAGATGATTTAATGAAGTGTGGGAAGAGCGAAAAAAACAGAATTATATGTAAATGCTTCTGCCGCAGTTTGTGGAGTCTTTCCCTTTGTTTGTTTCTACAAGCTGATGCACTTTCATTTCTGCTGGAGCTTCAGGCAAAAACGCATTAAAACAGCACATTTTCAAAGGACTTGAATTCAAGATTAAACTCAGGTGACAAACATGTCGAATATAATCTTACTGGCATCATTTTTTTTATCAGTTGGATTAGAACCAAAGAAAAAGTGGGTCAGGTTATTCGAGAGGATCTTCATCCATCTAAAGTTCATCCTTCTTCTTCTCCATCATCTTCTTCTTGTTTTACATGCCGGTGCAGTTTGACTGAATGACATTTGGGGACTAAATATTGCAATAATGTTATACACCCCCCTGCTGTTCAGGAGGGAGATGTGGTGAACACATTAAAATGGAGCCCAGGGGTCGAGCCTCCCACTCACGTTACCATCAAAGTGATATCAAAAGGCTCAGACGTCTGTTTCTTCACAGTAACTTGACAATTAAGTTTACAAGCTGCTGTTGAGTGAGTCATGAACACAACAGAGAGCCTTTAACACTCCAGCCTTTATGGTTTTGTCGAGGCACTCGCGGTGTTTGGCTGAGGTTGGAAAAATAGTCGGTCTGGTTTTAAACTGAAGAAAAGAAATCTCAAGTGACTTTATACACACTGTGTGTATTTATTAACCGAAACCACAGTTTTTTCCTTAATCCTAACCAGAGTCATGTTGTTGGTCAGAGTCCCTCTGACCGCGGTCCGGTACATTATTGTGGTGCTTCTGAAAATATTTCAGCCACTAATTATGTTTGACATCACAACCCGACTGGGAAAAAAATAAGTTTGTACCATTTAAAGTTAATTTCTCTGACTGAGTGTTTGCATGTAAACATAACGTTGGATAAGGATTTATTGATCCCACAGGGGAATATTTGAATATTTGAATACAAACTCATTTATAACAGAACAATATGTAAAGTTGGTCAGTCTGTTCTAACTTTAATTGCTCTGTCTTTACTAAAAAGTGTCACCACTTTCACCTCCAGTGACTCACCTTCCTCCCTCTATGTGGATCTTCACTCTTGGACACGAGCCCGACTGAATGAAGAGTTAATAATGGAGGTAAAGTAAATATGGAGAATATATTCAGCAGCAGCAGAGCAGCAGCTCTGGACACTAAAATGCATGAGACAGAGTCTCTTCTTAACTGAGTATAACAAGGCCAATGGTGCGCTCTGAGTTTCCCTCCACACACACGGTTCTTATTATTTCCCATTTCCATCTGCTTTTCAGCTGAACTGCCAGCATCTATCGCTGTGAAGTGTCGACTGTTTATTCAACTTTGTTTTTTTTTATTATTATTAAAAAGGCTTTTATAGATAAACCTTTACTCTTCAGCAGAATCTGTAGCGTTAACATACAGCCGGTCTAAACGAAGGAAGGAGAACAGCATGTTGCAGAACATTAATTAGTCAGGTCGGCTGAATGCATAATTTATGGATGCTAAAGTTGCCGGCTCACTACAGCCACACTGACACAGAAAAGCATCACACACACACCCATGCGTTCACACATGAGCAAGCACTCTGACACCACTTGGGAAATATGGAGGTAGCAAACCTTTTCAAAGACTTTTAATGTGCCTCAGCAAGGCTAAATGGATATTTAAAAAACACGACGACTTTAGATTCTCTTTCCTCATTAATAGAAATTCTAAAGTGCCTCTAGTTTAAATGAGTCCTTGTCCCTGCTCCTATCAAACTCTCACTCTATAGAATAAGGAAAAGAAGTGCATTTAAAGGAGTTTAGTAATTACATTTTCATGTGGGTGCAAATTGAAAAAGACGTGTTTTTCAGTTTTCTTTCATTGGGTAAAAAACGTGTAGTGTGTTAAGTCCGAAGCTGCTTATGTGGAATTAGTTGAATTATTCATTGTTTGGTTTGATTTACATTGAAGTCTGTGTGTTTTCTGTCCATGTGGAGAACCTCTGACTTTAAACTAAACCTTGTTAGCGTGCTTCATAGAAAAACAACTTGCAGTGAAGTCGAGAGAGCAAAGAGAGCTGAACTGTTTTTAAAATGTTAATAATTCACACTCCTCTTCATCTGAAACTGCTGTGAAGAAGCATTAGCACATCTGCTGGTCTGAACCTGCTGCACAAGGCGAGTAAATTGAGTTTTTATCAGCATAGTTTCCTTATGAATTATGCTCGTGTTGAACAAGACTGCAGCACATTTCAAACCGGCATCCGGTTGCTGTGAAGAGCGTGCGGCTGTTCTTCAGTAGAGTTAAAAGTTAAAAGTTGGATGATGGATGGACAGCAAATGTCACTTTGAACTGAGATTAGATTTTGTGTCTATTCTCAGTCTTGTTTTTTTTATAATTTATTCCTGTTTGTGTCTCTGTGAGGCTTTGACCTAAATTCTAAAAGTCAGCACGGTGATGAAGCTCGTAGCTGCCAGATCTTCTGAAAGAAGAAATCTGATTTGTTCTATTTGTATGAAAACTTTACCCCAGTGTGTGTGTGAATGGGAAAGAGTTGTGTTGGAATAATCCTGTTTTTTTCAGATTATTTAATAATGGTAAACAAAATGCTGCTAATTGGCATCAAAGTACAACTGAAGCTGATGGACGAGTCAAAAATGTAACCTGATATTTGTGTTTGTCAGATGTTAAAGATTCACCAAAACTTTGGGAATCATCTGTTCCATTTGGGATTGATCACGTGGACACGATGAAAACGTAACAGTTAAAGGAAAATCTCTATGTTGTTGAGAAGACGTGGAGGTCAAAGGTCAAACTGAAAAAACATCTCTTCTGCGTCCAGCTGAAGACGTCGGTCTTTGCCTGACTGAATTCATTCGACAGTCGCTCCTTTCATCTCCCTTCTGTTGTATTTTTTAAAGCAGGGGGGGCGTGACAGTGGGATGGAGTATGAGGATGCTGTTATCATTTCATGTTCATTTTAATACCTTTGAGCTCCACGTTGTTGGAATAAATTACATCCAGAGTGAAAGTGATTTTCATTTGCAGGGAGAACGTGGTGACGGTGATCCATGTCACGTTTGAAAAACTCCCATCAGGAAAGTCATGAGATGAACGCGAACGACGGGAGCATCAGAGTCGGGTCAGAGTCCTCTAAAGGCACACACACACACGAACACACACACAGAGCTGAAAGCAACTAAAGCAGACAGGCAGGAAGACAACATTTGAATTGTAATTAGCACAACTCACCCAAAAACAGCCGAACAGGCCTCAGAGGCAACAGAGCGCGAGCAGCCGGCCGCAGAAACCTCTGAGTTTTGTACTTTGGGCTACAAAACAAAGCCACAGACAAACACTGGGCATCATTAGCAACCTCTGCACACGTGTTAACAAGAATGATAATGGAGCTGCAACCGGCGAGCCTGCAGCTCCGACCTGTCACAACCAGCTGGGAGACTTATTACTTTCAAGCTAATATTTCTTTTTTTCCATTTTAGACTGAAAAACAGGTTTAAAAGGAGGAAACTGGATTAAATGCAAAAATTTATGAATGAACAAATGAGATATTTTATCACAAATCTCTAGAATTTGAAATATTTTAGTCACTGATTATTTCAAACTTGCATCTTGAGAATCCCAATAAATTTTTGTCTTTTCTCTTTTCTACATCCTGAGTCTCTCTCACTCACATTTTTCTTAATTTAATATGCTTATAATGTTTCTGAGTGGCAATTTCCAGATTAAACTTCCACAGAATAAGGTTCAGTGTTTGTTCACAATCAGGTCGACTGAAACTGATCCTTCACATTATCCTCCTCTTTTTTTTTCCAGAGGAGACTTCGCTCTGTGCTTCTTCTTCTTCTCCTCTGTCCTCCAGATCATCTCCTCTCCATCACCTTTTCCCATATTAGTTTTTATTTCTCTTCCATCTCCGCCATCATTATACCCCCTCCCCCCCCAGCATGTTGGCAGGCTCGTGCCCCGCGCCTGCTGCTCTGCGGGTTTGTCCATTAAAGCTGTGGCAGGAAGGACCATTAGTGCCGTGCTTCATTTACTACGGCCGGGCCTCTGAATCAGCTGTCAGGCATCTCCAGCCGCTCAGACAGATGCACACTTCTGCCTGCGTGCTGGACTCACTCCACAACTGTCCAAATCACCCCCCCTTTTTTAAAAAAGATCTCCTCCATAATGACAACAAGACCCCTGTGCAAACACTGCACAGGTCTTTGAGTCAGATACCAGTATGGCATTTTTATTTTTATCTGCTGCTTTTCTGTCCAAGACAAACAACAAGATTCAGATTTTTACTTTGTAATATCTTATTGCAGTTGGGTGAAAGTAAATAAAGATTTTAAGAATTTGTGTTCATTGAAGCTCATCAGGCATTAAATGTTGTCTCGTTTACTTCAGGAGGTGTCATCTCGTTCTATATGTCCATTAAAATGTCCTGACTGTAATTCATTTGGTTCTCTTGTTTAAAAAATCATGTATTACTGTTATGTTTGATAAAACATAATCCCATCATGGATTGAAAACATTTTAAAGTTAAATAGATTATTTGCTTCTAAAAACAGAACTAAAAACTTGCTTAACTGTGCAACTTTTAACTACAAATTTGTTCTCACACATGCACACGTGTTTCTTCAACAGGAGTAGAAAACGTAATAAAAGACAAAA
>JAPZDV010000003.1:22986631-22998582 GCA_029814665.1 Acanthurus lineatus | reverse complement strand
ACCTGATTACACTCCGGTATAGAAAGTCTTCAAACATGACTAAATGACATTTGAATAAGATTTTAATACATTACCTTCTCTGCAAACTTCATTTCTGCTTCAGTCACATCAGATAGATTTTTATCGACGATGGCGGCTGTTTGACAATAGAGAGAACAAATCATATGATCCCTCACAACTTCATGACATCCTCAAACTGTGTCTTTTATGAATGTTTTGACTGAGACATTCCTCGTAAAAGAAATTAATCACTTGTTATATCGAGCACAAGTCATGAAGGAGTCGATCTCCATAGAAATCTCATGACTTCAAGATGATGTTAATATTCTTTTGCATACCATGCATGTTTTCTTGGGTTAAATAAATGAATAAAAAAGCAGGACTCGTACCACTTTTGGCAGGAAAAAAGGGAATATATATAATGTTTTTATTCAACTGCATTCTCACCTGCATTTAAACCACTCGATGCTCATCATATCAAACATTTAACCCAACAAATAATCATTTAAAAGCAGCACATGATGATAAAAAATCACATCAGTCATTTTGGTTGACACAGAAAAGACTGAAGCCCATTAAAAGTGGAAGCAAAAGCACCTTTTTTCTGCTCAGAACTCATCAGAAGCGACACTTTTAAGCATGTGAATGCATGAGAAACAATACATCATCATAGTTTCTGGTTAGCCTGCATTGTCTGGCTGTGAATAGTCCTTTAGCACCAGATCTGTTGAACTGTGTAGGGTCCTATTATTAGCCCATCAGAAGAGCATTTTACACACTACAGTCCGGGGTGATAAATGTCCGGTCAGAGTAAAGCCTGCAAACGATGAAGAATGGCCATTCAGTGATTGTAGAGTTATAGCAGTTTGAAAAGGTCTTCCTGTCTCCTCTACAGGTCTGCTCAGGTTCTCTTTTGTGGACTGCATAGGTCACTTTTAGTATAAATTTGAATATCAATGGTCTCAATTGTTAGCACCTCTTATCCCTTCAGCCTCTCAGTGCTGGCAAGTGTTCACTCTTTTTTTTTTATTTATGAATTTTCCAGTTGTGGCCGGGGATGATAACTCACAGGAGGACGCGTCAGTGGAAGTTTTACACCAACAAACGCACCTCACATATATTAAGAAACATATTTATAGAATTGCATGACATTGCACTTTAACAGCAGCAGTTTTATGCGTTTAAGGTGCATTTTATATCAAACGTGTTGCAGTTTAGTGGCTTAAAAATAGTTTTTCAGTCACCACTTTTTGCAGTCGTAAGTCTCAAACTCTTATAAAAACAGAAAAAGGAGAAGAAAACAACTTTTCATGTTGCAGCTGTGTGAATGAACCCTTATAATCACTCATCTGGTTATATTCAAATATTGATTAATGAAGCTTTAACTTTGAAAAAAACATCACACATGCTGATATAAAGTCCACAAGGCAACAGACCGGTGATCACTGCTACATTTCCAGGTAACAGAAGGGTCACGGGGGGGGGACAGGAACCACTGCAAACGCTTTGTGTTTCTGCATCCGTTAGAAAGGATCTCAGCCGGACATGAAGGTTGACTAATTATCTCTGTGAGGCAGAAAAAGAGAAACGCTCCGAGCTCGAAGAGAAAGCAAATCACTGTGTGTATCACAACAAATCTGTGTGTATCTTTGTTGATAAGCGAGCGAGTGTGTGTAGCGCCGCAGGCAGGTCGAGTAAATAAGAGCTGACTCTGTTTCTGTGTGTGTGTGTTTGCAGATTAAAAAAAATGCTAACCTGCGACGGCCCGTGTGTTCGTTCAAACCGAGGCCCAAACTCTTCACGCCACACACGCCCACATACGAAGCCTCCTCACACACATCAGGGGATTTTGGTGCCTTTGATGTTCGCTGGACGGCCACAGCTTCCTCCTCTGGCTGTCAGCTCTCCGGCTCATCCCTGCTCTCCTGTTTGAAGTTTCACAATCATACGGGAAGCATTCTTCTACTTTTTCTAAAAGAGCCTTCAACAGTTTTTTTATCCAGCTGTCTTACTGGGGCACTTTAACAACAATAGACTGCTGCTTTACATCCAATGCGGGGACAACCTCCTTCCTCTGCCGCTGGAAATCTCTAACTGCTGCCATGTGTTTGTGTTTGTAATCAGGAGAAACGGCGTTGTCTCGATCTGAAGAAGGTTCATATCGACACAGATCTGCACTTTAAACTGCTAAAGGAAAGGAGGATCAGTGTGGTATGGTTTGATTTGAATGTGCCAATAAAAAAGCCCAGTTAGTCTTCAGTTAAGTCTTGTTTCATGTGCAGGAAACTTTGTTAAACTTTGGTCTAATTGATCGAAATTAACAACAATGTTGGTTGTTTTAATGCTTAAAAAACAACCAAGACATAATTTTGTCTTGTGTAAAATTTACCAGATACATGCAAGAAAACATTCCTGGCTGATTAAAATGTGAACCACAGTTTTTACTGTTGACCTGATGAGCATCGCTTCAAGAAATAAAAAGTGTGTCACCATGAAAACATAAATTTAAAATCCTTTGTCATGATACACAAACCACTGTGCAGTGTTTCTGGAGACTCATACACCTTTTTCACAAACATTGGAACAAATTCAATCAGTTCACACACATAATTTTGAACCTTTTGGAGCTTTTGACTGTAAATAATTCGGATAAAAACTCAAAAGTTGGTTTGAAAATAAAATAATTGCAGATTTTCTTTGCAAGGAAGTGCAAAACATGACCAATCAGTGGCTGAAACATATTCAACAGACTTGTCTTGCTTTGTGCAACAACCTCACAATGATGCATCCTAGAAGAACAACTGCAATTAAAAGTTGAAAAAGATCTACGTAAAGGAATGTTGTTATTTCATTTGATGTAATCCTGTGAAACATGCTGACGTATTGCTTTTTCTATTTCCAGTAAAATTATTGGTTTCAGATTCCAGTCAGAACAGTAGATTCACCCTTATAGAAGGTCACAACACACAGTTTGTGTTTTATGTGGGTGTTTGTTAGTGGATTATGAAACCAACTGAAGGGAAAAGTAAAAACAGGAATCATGTGCTGTTGGATGACCCCCCCCTCGTGTTCGGTGCGATCAATCACTCGTCCAGATTGTCTCATTGGTAGCTGGTGGGTGTAACAGGTGCGTGGATCAATGTGCACACACGTGTCCGAGTGAGTCACGGCGTGCGATCACATGTGGGGAAGCTGAATCACTCTGCAGGATCATGTGAGGAACGTAGGGAAGAAACACACACACGGCCGGGACGCATTCTTCATGGGTGGGGCTCGGTGGTGGTAAAATCTGATCACTGAGGGTTTTAAAGAGACTTTCCATCTGCTCTGCTGCACAGAGACGAACACACTCAGCTTTAAAAGAGACTCTCTCTCTCGTTACACACTTGTTAAAAAAGGAAGAAGGTTATCAGAGTTTGACCGCTGCTGGTGTGACGTCACAGCAAACCACTGGGACTCTGGTTAGGACGGATGAGATGATCCGTCTCAGAGGACGACCAATCACAACTCTCCGCTGCTGATGAGGTCATATATTTCTCCCAATACGTCCACAAGGCGCCGAGCAACAACTGTCTGCTCAGGTTCTCATCTGGGGGCTAAAAGGTTGACACATTTGTTTGTGAGGACTTTTAAAAAGCTGCTCATTTGTTCAGTCGTTAAAAGAAGCCGTTCTCTTATCTGTTTTCCTTCCCGCCATCGGACTCGTCCTCCAAACGTCACATCACATTTCCATGTTTTTGAGGGAGGCCTGAGGGGAGGGAGAGGGATTATTTAATTAGATATTTTCAAAATCTTGTTTCCAGTTTCTCCGACGTCAGCTGGTCCGGCTGTAAGTGAGGTGGACACAGGTTATTATTGTTTAATTACAGTTATGAGTCAGACCTGTGACGGCGCCCCCCGGAGGAAACCAAAAGCAAATGAAGTCGGCTGTAAGTGAGATTATTATATTGTTGTTTTTCTCCAGATGATCTGCAGATGAACTGCTCAGATGAATTAAAACTTCTCGAACTCCTTTGTTTTGTCTGTTATTTGCCTTTTTTTTGTGAAATTCAACTACTGTTGTTTACCTTTAGAGGTCCGTTTTCATTTCGCTTCAGACAGTTATGAGAATTTATGTTCTCACAGGATCTGAACTCGGAGCTGGCAGGCTGCCCGCCATTGTTGTTCCTCGACTACCAACTATTTAATTTGCACCAACTTGTTTCAGCGCGGCGTGCAGCGGGACCGGATGTGGTAGCTGTAGGCCAGAAACGGGATCCATGTGGGAGATTTACGTTGAGAGAGATCACATTTGCACATTTGACAGGAGCACAAATTACAATATAACAGACGCAGATTAAGCACACTTCAGGGCACCGGCGATCCCTTAACACCCATATCTGACCACAGCAGGATCTGTGCGTCGTCAGGCTGAACACAAAAAAAAAACTGGGTCAAAGCCAAATAAAGTGCACATTTTAAAAAAATGACACACTGAAGCCAGAAACAGAAATTTGTAGAATATGAGAATTGATTATTTCCTCTTTGGATTATATGTGTGATTTAAATTCAGCAGATTAATAAAAGCTTTAGTCTGCAGAGTTTAATGCCACTAACTTTATAAAGCACCGAATTCCCTGTAAGACCTCGTGATGCAAACTGCATGAAAACATTCATATTATTTAAATGCCAGAATAAAGTTCTACTTTAGATCGACTGTATTAGAGAATTTTTGATTCAACAGCCCAAAGTTTTTGGTAAAATATGACATATAATTGAAAAGACAAGGCAGATATGAAACAGACAGGAAACAGTGAGGCCGAACAGTAAATAAACATGTCATGTGTTGTCACCAGCAGTCCACTAAATGAAAGATTATACTGTTTTTTATCAAACATTTTATTATAATTGACCTCTGACCTCGTATCTGCAATCAGTGCAGCGAACAGCATCCATCATCTCTAAGAAACATGAAACTAACAAACAAATGTTTACTGATTGAGCAGCCAATCTCATCTCACTCTGGTGCCATGAGACTGAATTCTGGGAAAGTGAAAAGGTGGATCAGTTTAGCCACACAGACTTATATAAAATATAGATATATATAATTAGAGGAGGAGAGCTGCAAGTAATTGCACAAACATCTAGTTATCATCTGAAGGTGCTGGCACGATGTCGGTATATTTGAAAAAAGGTTAAAGAAAGCAACATAAGCAGCACTCAACGTTGTTATTCCCTCTGTGTGGTTTCACTGTTTCGTTAAAACTGGAAAAAAGGAGCTGAAAGTTGTAAAGTTTCTATATTCTGAAGATAATTCAGGTTTGTACTGACTGAAGCAGGATTTCTTTTCCTCCTGACAAAACTATTAAAGGATCACAGCTGTCAGGCAGATGGATCGAAGGTGTAGTTTGTATGTTTATTAATAAAATATTGAAAATCATGGCTGCACATGTTCTGGTTGGATGATTCACACAAAAGAGACAATATCAGAAAATCTTCTGTCTTCTCTTCTTTACATATATTTTTTCTCCCAGATTTTTAAAATGTATTCATTGTAGAGACAAAAATGTAAAAAAGAGGCTGCATTGATCTGGGAAAGTTGCCTCAGGAAACAGGCAGGTCATTGTGAGTAACAGATCCAGGAGTTTTAACCAGGAAAAGAGTTTTGAGACAGATTTATATTGCAGTATTTCTTATCTTTCATTTCCAGTGATATTGAGCTGTAATGTAAATTCTCCTTATTCGATTTATTTTTAACAGATGAAGTCAGATGTCTTTACTTTTGAGCCTGGTTCTACATTTTTACTGGATGACCATGAAAAAAGTTCACTAAAGTTCATCTGATTGCAGTTTTGTTTTTCCAAGATTTCGGTCTGTAAGCAGGAAAATGAACAAAGAATTTAGAGGATAAGGAGTTTGACATTTGGAAACCTGTTTCATTTCGTACATTAACTCCACTTTGACCTTATTAACACCAACAACCACTGTCTTTTCTCAAACCTCCAACAATTAAGTCACGTAACCTTTTGCCACTAACTGCTCTCGACTGATTAAAAACCAGCATTACATGCTTTAATCAAACTCCACTTCAACTGTTTTGAGCTTTAAATTTTGCATTTATACCAAGTTTGAATGCATTAAGATGGAGCCATACAGTCACCCAGCTATCGTATGTTTTTATGTTTCGATCCTGATTGATTTCCAAACGGACCTTTTTGTCGCAGCAGACAGTTTGACTTGCAATCGCAGGTGTAATGAGCAACATTAATTATGGTCACATTCCATTAAGGTTTTCCACCCGGGCGGTTGTGTTGATGTGTCTGCTGTTCATTTGGTTGTTTATTTTTTACTGCGACACATTAATGAAACAGGTTAGCGTGTTACACGGCTGTATTTTACTGTGAAAAAGATGAAATGATTCACATGAAGGTGCAAACAACGCTGATTAAACCCGACTGACCCTTCATTTGTGTAGAATATGCCCAGTAAGAGATTGTTAAATAAAATAATTTGATCTCTGTTTCCTTAAGTGGGTGCTGATTAGCCTTTTTATTAATTGCATCAAATGTATTAATCCAAATCAACATACTTGCATAAAAACAAAACTCTAAGGGAAGTCTTGGACAAGTTATATAAAAGCCTACTTATACTTTAAAAGAAAGCAATAGAAAAAATAAAAAAAGAAAAGGCCTGTGATCAGTCAAACAATTACCAACATATGTGGGGCCTTTTCACATAATAGCAAATAACCTAATCAAGATATGATGCCGCAGCTGTAATAATATGTGCCCTTTACAGACTATCAGACGCAGTAATAAGCCTTATTAAGACAGAGATTCCTGCAGCCTCTTTCCCCTCCAATCGATTTACAGCCATTATGGAGAGTGATGCTGTTTGGGAGACTGTGTGTGTATGCAGACACACATTTAAAAAATGTGTTTGTGCATGTGCAAGTGCCCCCATGTGCAGGTTTTATATTGCTTGTAATGGTAGAGATATTTTTAATGCCTCCTCTCGCAGGACCAGCTGGATATTTGGGAGTCAGCAGGACGGGAGGGGGCGGAAACATTAGCATGTGTGGACAGAGGACTGAGCAGACCTTTTCTGTGTGCCGTCTGTACAGTCCTTATCTTCTCGTTGCAGGGGCTGCTCCGTGGAAGCAAGCCCTCCCAACGATGCTAATGCTAATGCTAATGCCAGTGCCACCGAGCTGGGTGGGGGTGTTAATACTCTCATCCCAGACAAGCCAATCTTAATGTATATCGTTACCGCCTGTGTGTTCGGGGACGGAGGCTCGGTACAGGGGCAACTGATGACATTGCATGTCAGCTGGGTTTTTTTTCCATGAGCAAGCTAAATATTGGCAAGTTTCTATGGAAATGAGCCATTAAGGATGCACACACACACACACACACGCTGTGGTGTACAAAATATAGTTGTTGCTAAAACATCTTGACCTCTCTGCAAAAACTCACTCACAAACAAAAATGCTTTTAAAGGAAAGCTGTGGCAAATATTTTTTTGAATAAAACAGACAAGTGATTTCCCAAAGAAAAATAATCATTTGAATAAAAGCTGCAGAAAAAAAAAGGAATTGGCATATACAAGTTGAGACATACCTCAGTTTTAGTGCCTCTCTCCTTCCACACTCTCACATTCAGACTGCTCCTTTGTTGGTGTCAGCTGGTGCAGACACATGTAATCTCTATGTGATTCAGTTTGAGGTTTCGCTGTTTCTCAAACATTCCTTTCCTCTTCATCTCTGTGATGTGACACAAACTGTGAGTCAAATAATATACAAGAATATAAAGGAACAACCTCTAAATCAGCCTGACTTCACTGTGCTGATCATATATATTTAATATATATTTATAACAGGGAGATAACCTGTCAGCCACAGTGTTCAAAGATCAGATCTGTTTGTTTATGCACACACACACACGCACACACACACACCCCTCCATAAACTCTTTCCAGTATAAATCTGAACTGTATTTCAGGATCGTATTGCCTCAAAATATGCATCAACTGTTACAACCCCCCAGCCATGATACGAACACACTTCACATGAGCTCGATCATACCTGTCAGCCTCACCTGTGCTGCTTCCTCTGCCAGTCACTAATGCCATTACATACTGTTCAGGGTCACGTCTAATCACATTATATCCCGTGTTTCACGCCGTCAGGGAGGCGGGGGAACATGGGAGCTGGCAGACGCGGTTAAACATGGGACATGTGCGAAGGCAGATTAAGGCACTGAGTCAAAAATTCCTGCTGATCAAGTGGCAATTAGTAATCCACAAGCTGTTTCCCCAATTTGTCACGAAGTACTTTGCTGTGGGAGAGCGTAGCTCGGAGACAGCTTTGTGTGGCTGCTACGTTTCAACAAACCCCATCACCCACTCGATGGTGTGACTGCAGCTGGCTTGCTGTTGGCTTTTTGATGCATGTCGTGTTTTTGCAAGTTAAAGTGCGATTTTTGAAAAACTTAATGAGATGTTCTCCGATGAGTGTTAGCTGATGATATAGAAATCAAGCATGAATTCAGAGAGGAAGGAAATTTACTCCCTCAAAACGCTATTCAAGTTCAAACTGACTGTCTGTTTACATGTTTTTAGTGAAATGTAGATGATCTGTGGTGCAAAGGCGTCCTCAAATATCACATAATATTATGACAGAAATGATAGAAAATTAGAGGCCAAAGTATTTTGGATATTTGAGCAGATCAATAGCAAATAAACGTAGGAACAGATAATAGAAAAAGCAATAAGCAAGGGTTTGAGTTCATGAAAAATACATAGAAAATGAATAAAAACATGAAAATACATAATGATGTGTTCAAAAAAAACATTATTTTCATGTAAATAGTGCGGTCAGGAGTAGATTTAAGGCAGAGCGAGTGTGGGTGGACCTGCTTCGTCTCCACTTTGTTTGCAGTTGCATTTTGATTGCTATCGACCCTCAAATCCAAAACAAGTGGCTCGCACGTCGCTCGACGGCTGCTCTTTTTCACGTTTGCAGGGCCGTTTAATCAAGTTCAGCTGATGAATCTGAACAATCATGGTGTGAGTGTTTGCAGCCACATGAACCGTCTCCAACCATGAAGTCTCGAGGCAGCAGGTCTGAAAACAAGAAGCATGAAAACTTTGGTTTCTTTTCAGAGTCTCACTGCGTCTGTGACTTGATATTTTGTTTATTCAATGAACTTTGGTATTTTAAACCACATAAACACTAATAAAACAATTAGCCAAACAGCTGATGCTGGAGGAGGCGTTTTGAGGAAAATCTCCTTAGTTATATATATTAGCGCAATGAAGGAACAGCTTGTTGTTTAAGGCAGTTTTTTAACAACTTGCTGTGTGAGCACAAATGTGAGAAGAAGTAAATGCAAGAATTGGATCAAATTAGCTCCTAAATACGAGCTGAGCAGTCAAACCACAGGTCTAAAACAAAAAAACAGTCTTATCCGTCAGCATCTGCGGTTCAAACGTCTTTCAAACCTCACATTTCCAGTCTGTAAACCAAGCTTCTGGCTGATGAACCCTGATGACGTGTGGATGATTTTCTTAGACAATGCGAAGCTCCTCCAGAGCCACAGAAGTTATTATGGGTCTGTTATTATCACAGGAAGAGCCGTCGTCGATATGAAACTAAAAAAAATCAGTGAAGTGCCCATTTAAGCTCTCAGGAACAAAGACAAGAACTGAATCTGGATCTGCTCCTTTAATTAAATCTTTATCTTCAGTTCCTCTGAGTCCTGCTGTGTCCATTTCTCAGTTCATTTGTAAATGCATTATGTTATCTCCCATCTTCTTCTGTGGCTCTCAGAGGGGGGGGACTGGACAACATCAGGCGGACGTGCATGTGTGAAGTGATATGGGCAGTGATGACAGCAGGCCAGAGGGGGGGGGGATGAATAGTTTGTCTCTCTCCTTTGTGTGACAGATGCTTTCATAGTTTTTATCTTTAACTAATGACAAAAGGGACTGAGAGCTGCGAGGAAATGTTGTTTTTTTCAGTGTTTCTCCTGTTTGTCCGGCACCTATGGAGCCTTTCAGAGAGAGTACATACCAAACATCCATCGCTGCTGAGTGTTGTGTCTCATCTCGTTTTGTTTCGCACATCTGCTGGTTTTAAATTGGTTTGTATTGCACTCGATTCCTCGTGTCAGAACACGTTGAAATCAGCAGCGGAGTCTGAACGTTCGCAGCACTTACGGAGGACACTTCTCCTCTAAACCAATTATGTGAGCGGCTGTGATGTGGCAGATATGACGGCGGCCATGAGTCTGTTGTTGCTCTGCCTTAAATATTACATTATATTGTCCTTTAGAGAGCTTGCGGGGATGAGAAGGACAGACATCAAACGATCAGAGAGAGGAAGGATGCAGGGTTTTTTTTCACAATGTGAGTCTGAAATATTGAAAATGTTTAAATATTTAAATAAAACTGAGGTGAAATGGTTTCCACATTGAAACATTAAAGACTTCTGGTCACCTGCTTTGGAATTTAATTACTGCACGCTGATGTGTCGGCGAGGAAACTTCGTCTGACATCATTGTCTTCAAAAAGCAAATAGCGTGAATGCGTATTTCCACTGAGGTAATCTGCATTAAGCTCGGCAGGCAGGGAGCTTTCATTTACCACCTTCAGACACCACACACACCGCAGTGAGACCAGCTTTAGAGGACTGAAGGGACGAATTAGCTGCTTTTAAATCAGAAATAAATGAGTTCATCAGTCGGTACCTTTGGCATCTTAATCATAAAACTTGGCCGCGGGGCTCAGTGCGAAGCAATAACCAAGAGGAAACTGTTTCACTTTCCAGAGTTGCCCACTTAAATTCGACTCTAAAACTCTGAACAAAAACAATATCTGGGTTTTCTGAACTGCTTTTTAACGTGACGGGTTATGAGATGAAGCAAAAAAAGATACCAAACAAGTTAAACATCAGAAAACATCAGAAAGCTGCATAATTCAGATCTTTGTGTTTGCAGAAGTTTCAGTTTTGGACTTAGAGTAAAAGACTACAAACAGTTTTACTACAACACTTTAGATTTCTGGAGATTATGTGGGACATTATTTTCCTGCTCTAAA
This sequence comes from Acanthurus lineatus, assembly GCA_029814665.1. NCBI lineage: Eukaryota > Metazoa > Chordata > Actinopteri > Acanthuriformes > Acanthuridae > Acanthurus > Acanthurus lineatus. The sequence goes on along the minus strand of JAPZDV010000003.1, from coordinate 22,987,506 downwards.
CTAAAGGATGAATGAAACAAAACAGAGACTGATGAAGACATCTTTGTGGAACAGACGAGACTTTAACCATGAAATCAGAATATCCTTCATTTGACTCGCCTCATTTCCTGCCTGTCCGCAACCGCCAATCACCAAAACATTCAACAACTTTAGAAAAATGATGGTGGAACAACAATCTTGAGTTGCAGCATCTGTTGACGTGTTTTTGTGTTTAAACACTTCAGTAACTTTACTTCATTTCTTTAAAAAAACGTTTTGCAAATGTGAAATAAAATATTTTCCCCCTGGAAACAAAAGTGAAAGTATCCTTAAACCTTTTCAGATGTCTCAACATTGTGTTCACATCTCATCAACATCTGATCAACTGATTATAAGCAAACTGTGCTAAATGCAGATTAGAGCTAAGAATAGTTAAAGGCACCTAGCAACAGAAAATCCACACAATCTGGCAGAACAGGAAGAAAAATAGACAAGTAAAGGCAGGAAGAGTTTGAAAACTATGTTTGAAAGTAAGACTGAGAATCTGGTTTCCTGTCATATGAAGGAGGCCTGATGAGTAACAGGTGTAGTAAGGTGAGTGGATGAGCATCAGGTGTGTGTGTAGGAAGGTCAGGCGATTGTTCATGCAAGAAACTTAGAGGAAAACTGGTGGACAGGTGAGGAACTACGAGGAAAGTTTTAAAGAAAATCATGTCTGAGGCCTTTTTGACACAAACATACAGCGCTTAACAAATTTATTAGACCACCTGTCCCTGTTTGTCTCAGAGACCATCCAGCATCATGAAGTGCTTTAATGCAGACTCTTTCATTTTCAGTGAGCTCTCGACATTTTACCATTTTGAACAGGAATGAGGAATTTTAAAAACTGAATTCAC
>JAPZDV010000003.1:22954726-22969961 GCA_029814665.1 Acanthurus lineatus | reverse complement strand
ACTTCATGTTTCCTTACATATATTATACAAAGACGTGTAACTGAGTGTCTTATCAAACACACGCCTGCTTGTGCACACGAGCTGCAGACTCACCCACACAGCTACGCTAACACATGTATGTATGAATTCCTGGAGGGACTGATTAATGAGAAGGGGGACATGTGAGCAGGTGCTTGTAGTGGGAAAGTCTGAGGGCATCTAGTGGACAGGTAAAGTATGACTGGACCTCTTCAAAGACATGCAGGAGCCTTGGAAAGACACAAGAGATGCTCACAGGTTATTCCTATTAGCTGAGCAAACTGAGACAAGAAAAAGGGAAAAGCATTGCAAAGAAAAAGGAGATAAAACACACACACACTCACACACACAAACTCACACACAGGCTTTCATTCCTGGAGGATCTTGACACATCAGCTCTTAAGACCAGAGGCCAATCTCCTCTCTGAAGGATTCTGTCATGGTGGATGGCAGAAAAGTCAAAGGTGGCAAGTTTACAGGCAGCCGGTGCCAAACGACGGCATGCGGCTCCGTGACTGACTCCAGGGGCAAGTAACCGTTTCTGCCTGTCAGACCATCGATTTGTTTGTCCAAGTTACAACAGTTACAGTAGCTGTGGACTTTGGCCAGTCATGCTGTTACTGTTTTTTTTTCACCTCATTGGATTATTGGTTCTCAATTCACCTCAATACTCTGATGTTACAACATCGCCACTCGTTCCAAGCAAAACTCAAAACTCAACTTTGAAACTTTATTAATGATGCTAATTATCAATTCAATTCAATTTTATTTATATAGCAAATCACAACAAAGTTGTCTTAAGACACTTTACATAAAGAGAAGGTCTAGACCACACACGGGGGGTGGGGGGGTGGGGGGGGTGGATAGATAGATAGAAAGGGGAGAGAGAGAGCAAAGCCAAAAGCTAAGATAAAACTATGTTGTACTAGATGTAAGCTATATGTAAGTGTTTTATAATAATGATACTATTAATAATACTAGTACCAATACCAATAATAATATTGCTAGTAATAATAATAGTAATGATAATAAAAATAATAATAAGTTATCATACAAATGAAAATAAATACAAAAGTGAAGAGCTTTAAACAGGAAGTCAATATGCGCTAAAGGAAGTAAGTCAATGCATTAAAAGCACGACTCCATCAAAGTAACACGCGGCGTTTTGTTCACTCAGCTGACAGATTACAGCTGATGCAAATGTCAACGGGAGATGATTCTGTGTTATTACATTCACCTCACTGTATACTCGACTTCTTATTGACACATCTGAAAAAAAACAGTATATAGACTTGCCCTTGTGGAGACATTGTCAGTTCATTTCTCTCTCTTTTTTTTGTATTTATATTTTAATGTGCATATGTTGTGTTCAGATCTCATGAGTGCTTTAAAAGTGACAGCTGTGTAGTTTCACCCGTGCAGGAGTGTGAATGAACACCGATGTGTGTGTGTGTTTCTGTGCAAACCTGCATCTGCATCTCATGTGTATGTCCGTGTTAAATTGGTATCTGCAGGAGGAGGCTGCGGACTGTCAGTCACCTGTCACAGGTGGAACACGAGGGGAATGCCGACTGCAGAGCAACAACAAGACGGATGCTGGAAAGATGGTGTGAGAAACGAAGGACAGAGAGATTTATTATTGTAAAAGAAGGCAAGAATTCAGAGTAGGGTCCTTTATCTTTACCAGCATGTAAAGAAAAAAAAGGTCTGTATGCATTAAAGTGTTGTTTATCAACTGACTTTCATATTTCCAGAAAATACTTTGCAGGTTTTGCAAAGGTGTGATGTGACTCCACACCATAATCAGCCATGTGTGTGTGTGTATGAGAAGACAGTTTAGTTTCCAACTCGGGACCGAGCTCTGTGAACACCAGCCAACGACCGGCTTTTGATTCATAGGTGAGAAACATGGGTGTAAAATAAAAAAAAGGGGGGAGAGGAGGATGAAACGTGATGAAGAAACGTGGATCTGAAGTGAGAGAAATGCAGGTTTGCAGCATGTAATTGCATTAAACTCAGAGCACATGAAAGAGGCTGCTGACAAGCTGACTGCGACATTTTTTTTATTACAATCCCTTGAAGACATTTAAAGGATTCACTTAAACAAGCGTGTGTTTTATATCTCCTGGTTCTGTTCTCTTGTTTCTCTTGTTCTTTCTCAATAACACAACACAGAACTGAAAAAAAACACTTCATGTTTCCTTACATATATTATACAAAGACGTGTAACTGAGTGTCTTATCAAACACACGCCTGCTTGTGCACATGAGCTGCAGATTCACCCACACACCAACGCTAACACATGTATGGACACAGTTTTTTCTCATTACATTTGTAGAAACACGGCTTCTCTTGTTGGAACTTGAAAAGCTCAGTTTTGTTTCAGTCTCAGTGTTGCTTGTTAATCTGCAAAGACGGAGTGGGAGGGGCGACCGAGGCTCATGTGTTTGCGTGGATGCGAGTGTGTGTTTCCTGTACGTGTTGGATGCTCTGTGATATTTCTGACTGCGACTTCGTGCCTCTCCACTGTTTTTCCATCTCTGCTTCAAAATTGATCTGGCTGAATGTTGGTGGTGCCGGATGTCCTCCTTCCCTCCCTCGAGATGAGGAGAGCAGGCGGTGTTCACTCCTTCTCCATCTCCATCTCCATCTTTCTTCCTCCGTGTCGTCGGGTTTCCCAGGAGACAAAAACAGAGAGAGAGATACGATTGTGGATCTGCATGAGTCAATATTGGCATTGAGACTTTTTGGTGTTCCACTGCGGCGATCACATGAACTGAAAGGAGACCAGGAGGATCGAGAATAAACTCACACAATCAGCAAAATAAACCGAAACCTGCTCCACCACATCGAGTCCATCTGATCTCAACCTCATTGGCAGCTGTCCCTTCAGTCACCCCTTATATCTCTGGAGGAGTGAAACGAAGCTTTCTGAAGCCTGCGGAGACGATAATCCTCATGGTGGTTTTACAGAGAAACCAGGAAGTTATCACTGAGGGACTTCATACTTTAAAAAAAAAATACAAAATAAATTATTTATCGGTTTGTCTTCTACACTGACTGATCCAGAAATCACTCGTGTGAGTTATTCATGAGCTGCCACATTAGTTACAACAATATTTAATAACCAGATCCAGGAAAGAGTTCAAAAACAAAGAGTGTTAAAGCAGGAAGAATCTCTGACCTTTCGACCTGCTCGATGTGCTCTAACTGTGTTCTTGGCTAACAGCAGTGATTTCCTGAAGTTATGACAAAACTCCAGCATTTCCGACACAATTTCCACTAAAATTACAACTTTTTGTTCGCATGTTAATAAGTTTGTTTGAATCATATCCAGCAAGAACCACTGAGGAGAAGATTCCTTGAGCCAATCAGCCAATTAAGCAACAAATTCGTTATTTATTCACTTATTTTTTCAATTTTTATGTTATTCTTTTTTAAAACCCTTTCAAGGGCTTTTAATCTGATTACAATAAAGTCTTAATCTTTTGTGTTTTGCATATAAACTGCTCTATAATGATACGCTGTCAGAGAAAAACTGCAGGTTTTCAGCTCCACAGAGATCTTCAGTGAGTTGTGTTGCTTGCTGTTGCAGTTATGTAAAAGTTACTTTCACTCCTCACAAAGCTTCCTCGCTCCCAAACCAGTTTCCATCATGATAACACATCAGGCCTCTGACTCATATTTTAATCTGTCATCCCCTGATCCACTCCTCCGCAGCTTTTTGAATTAAAATGTTAGCTGAAACTGACAGAACCTCTGCATCAAACTGTGGACAAGCGATGGAGGAGAAGATGGAGGAGATTATGGGTCAAACACAGGTGAGTCGATGGTTAACAGTCAGTGTGGTTCAAGTTACATGACCACGACAAACATGTGTCAATGTGTTTATGTACTTAGACAAAAACAGTTTTCACTCCAGGAGAAATAAACCCGTTTACAACCAAGTCAGGTGTTAAACCCTCACTTTTCATTGTATTTGTTAAGAAAAGATGACGACTTCTTTGTCTGCCAGTGGGATTGATTCACAGATTAGGATGTAATTTACTGAATGGCACTGTTGCAATCTCAAAACAAACACAAACAGCTTGTAAAAATCTTTACTTCTGTTCACTTCAAGAAAATGTGACATTACAGCTGGTTGCTTACAGCTGCAACGGAGACTTTAAACTTATTCACAAATGCTTAGGAAGTGATAGATAGATAGATAGATAGATAGATAGATAACAATGCTCTCTCTCTCCCTCTGCCACATTAAAACTGGTCCTCGTATCGTCCTTGTCTTTGTTTCGAGTCCTCGTTGAAGAAAAAACCCTCCTGATGTCTCTGCAGCCGTTTAGATTTAATGATGCCATCCTTGAATCACGTATTAAAATCTAAAAATGACTAAAACAAGTCTGCGTCTTATCTTGTGACAGCCTCTCAGATAGTGATGACATTTCCATGCAAGTTGCGTCCGTGTCATCCAGCCCACTTCTAAAGCCGCCGAACTGTTCAATCGGATTATCAATTATGGTGTTTAAAGTAAAATGCTGTTGCTTTGAAGCTGCAGTGAGATCGGATGAAGTTCTGTTGTTCTTGTCAGGGTTTAACACTGACGTGGGGCCACTTTTGTTAGAGTAAATATCTCCTGTCATGATATTATTATTTAACTGCGTGTTAAGAAACTCCCTGAGACTTCCACTTCCAGTGAAAGAGATTCATCCTTCAGCTCTCGCTGCTTTTACTTGTTCCTCATCTTACTGCTCAATCTGCCTTTCACAAAGCTGTCACAGAAGAAGCGGAGGAGGGATTTCATGGTTTCTTGCCATGTCTGGACTTAAACCAGCTACTTGTGATATCTCCTTTTTTTAAACAGAGGAGCCTCCTGCACCTTTTCTTTTTACAAATAATGACTCAGCCACAGACATACAGCGGATATGTTTTTATCTTTCCTTCATTACCTCTAAACACGGTCATTTCATTGATAACACCGTCCCCTTAGCTTCATTTGTTTGACCTCTTTTCTTAATTAAAACACAGAGCCACAGTTTTGTTTAACTTTCCATCTCAAAGTTTCATCCATCCAGTATTGTGAAATCTTTAATATCACCAGATTAAGCACGTTTTATTATTGTTATTTTTTTAAAATAACATATCCTGCTCATGAGACAGATGTTCCTTTCCTTTATCGCTGAGATCAAGTCACGGCAGTCGGTCGCGGTGTGGCGGTTCACCGGCCTAATCTCATTTAGAAATAGGGCAGCAGTAGAAATAACAAGTTTCCTGTTGGGAACCACTAAGACGATGCACTTTGCCAACCATTGAGTTCTGGCGCAGAAAAAAAGAGGAGCAGCACTGACCTCAGAAGCCGCTTTGATGTTCTCTGGGGTTTGTGATGTTGTCGACGAAAAAAAAAAGTAGCTAAAGCCACAATGTTCAGCATCTTTTAATCCCATGACACTGTGTGAACTGTTCAAAATCCTGCACTCGCTCTCTCTTTGTGCCATATGTGCCATCTGGCTACCAACCAGATTGCAACATGAAGCGTGGGATGGCAAAAAAAAAAAAAATAAAATAAAGAACAGAATACAGAAGAAAATGATAAAAGTGAAAGTGTGTCCAGATTTTTTGTGGACAAAAAGGCCAAGAACATTGGTCCAATCAGCAGAGATTCAGGCAGCTGCAGTTTATGTGAAAGTCTCTTAGCTAGAATAAAGAGAAATAGCTCAGATTAGAGCGGCACTTTCCAACTTTCTCGCTGTGACCTTGTAAAAATGAAGCAATAACCGCTTGTGTGAGTTCTCCTCCAAGGTCTTTGTGTTCCTGAGCTGCAAGTAATTCAACCAAAGAGAGATATTTCTCTCTGTGATTGTTTGATTGGATGAGTTTTTACAGCCCTTAAGGGATGAAAGTATTCAATGTTTCACAGGAAAAAAAGCAAAAAATTAGAGAACGTTAAAAAAAATTGTTATTTGGAGTCATCTTGTTATCACCTTGTGTTCGGCTCATAGATTCTTATTACCTGAACTCAGGTTTCGTCTGAGAGAAACTTTAATTTGCTTACAGAAGCGTCTGTTGTTGACAACCTTCTGTATTTCTTCTCTGAGCCTCTGCTGCAGATTGAGCGTTCATCAATGTAATTTTCTATCAACAAAAGGTAAAAGGCAACAATTGTACTTTCTTATTTATCAATACAAATGATAATAATAAAAAAAAAAACCTTCTAATTTTCTTTTGTATCCACAAGAAAAACAACAAAATGAGAATCTCCTGTGTTTGATGGCAAGCAATTACGAGAACAAGGTTGGAAAGCAGCTGAACTTCAAATAAAACAGTAAATCATAAGAACTATAGAGAAACCGCACATTTCTGTAATGTTGGGTTTTATTAGCCAAATTATCCTTAATTTTATTAAAATATGAGTTTATGATGCATCTGTTCAAGCAGCTTTCGTACCTGCAAGAGTTAAAATCCACAAACTAAATGCTGATAAATAGTAGTTGAAGTGTAAAATTGATCCGTCTTAAAGTTTTGGTGTAATTAAACACAAACTATGACACAAAATATCCTCAAAAGCAAATTTTTGGAAATAATTACCTGCATATAAATACCTGTGTGGAGTCTTTCCTAACATTCACTGAACATTGACATGGTTATCATTTGCACACTTTTGTTTCTACAAATCAAAGCCTCAGTCGTCTCTTAAATCTTGATGAAAACACAAAATAAAGACGAATCTAAATGCTTAAGACACACGATGGCGTGCTGTGATCATCGTTGACTCCCAGGTGGCATCAGGATCCCGTAAGTTCCACATAAATTTGACACGGTTACACGACTATAAACTGAGGTCACATAAACTACATCCGAACTTAAGACACGGCTCAGTAGATTTGTAGCTAAATTAATGTCTCTGGATTATTCGACACTAGTTCAGTCAAGTGTGTCATTATATCAATCTACCATGCATGAAGAATATCCACTTGAGGAAGAATGAGTATGCAAGGGCTTCCTCCTACTTGTTGACAGCAAAGTGACTCATCTTCCTACAAAGAAAATCCTTGACAGAACCTCGCCTCGCATGCACTCCGGCTCCTTCCAGAAATGGCTGTGATACACTAAGCTCACCAAAGTGAAGGTAGGCGGAGTGAAAAAATATGCAAATTTGCTTTGAGGGGTGTGTTTCAGTCAGTGTAGCAAAAAAAAAAACATGGTGCTTAAAATGTTTGCAAAGCCAGTTTTCATGAGGAAGTTTAACCGGTGGGTTACATAAACGTTTAGCAACAAATAGACTGAAATATTAACCAGCAATGCTGAAAGAGTGTCAAAGAGCAACTGAGGTGAAGCTGAGAGATGGATCTTTGTTTAAGAGAGGGAGAAAGAAGGAGAAAGAGAAGGAAATTCAAAGATATTTATCAGCTGATCACCTCTTGCATCAGTTCTCAAGCCTGCCGTCGTTCGGGGTGAGTCGGCTCAGACCTGCACGACTTCGCCTCCATGACAGTTGTAGTTACTCTCGAGCTTATTGGAAAGTGTTTCTTAAACTGTTAACCTTAAAAGTTTGTGTGTGAAAGCTGACGTCAAATCCAGACAGACTGACTGACGGTTCGAACAAACCCCTCAGGAGTCCAACGTAAAGCCCATCTGCTCCGAACATCACAGCTGAGAAAATTAACTGTTTTTCGCTTCAGGCCATGAACTTATCCATCAGCCTTCATCCTGTCATGACTCATGCAAAGTCAAAGACAACTTCAGAATTCAAAATTCATTTTTTATTCTTTCAAGTTATCGTGAATTTGGAGGATTTAATGTCATCAGGACTTGAGATTCATGTGAGCAACGTCAGCAGATCATATTTGGAGTCACAGCTCGTATGCAGATGTTCAAACATTGAACTGACATTCAAAAAGTTTCCCCTTAAAAAAACATTTCCATCCATCACTTAATGTTGCACATGACATTAGAGAGGCTGTAGATTAGATCGCTTGTGTTTCTGCCGTCATCACAAAGTACGAACAGAAACCTGCAGCAGTGACACCATCCACCGATTCCTGGGGAATGGATCCATCTGTCTGCCATCTGCTGCTGATCAGGTAATTTGTCCACTTACGCTGGTCGGTGACGCTAACGCAACATGCACGGCAGCGTAAATTAATGTCATATAGCTTTTCAGAAACATGTTGTTATAGAGGGAATGAATTAAGATAAAGACCAGCTTGGACTGATCTTTATCTAGAGGCTGAAAATGGCTTTTAATGCTTTCAGGCTTTTAGTATTTATGATAAAAACCAAAATAATACGTTATCTAAGATTATAGAATGATCGCAGAAAATGCTCCTTTAATATCTTAGTGAGCACCAGTGTTAGAAGTCATCACGCATAATTGCACCCGCATGCAAACACAGAAAAACCCTTTTTCATTTGAAGCGCTCAAGTGAAGTGAAAAAGGGACAAAGATCAGCAGGCTGTTGGTTTTTTACTTCACAACAAAACAAACATAATTATGCTGTGGCTAAATGTTTGGCTCCCGTCCACGACTCATCAGAGATGCTATTTCTGAACTCAGAGTCAGCCAATGGAAAGGAAGGTTTCCCTGCACATTTCACCCTGTTATTCCCAGTCAATGACACATTAATAACTCTGCAATAAAGATGTTTTGCATCGTGTTAGGGTGCTTTTTTTACAATGAGGACAGGAGAGGGGCTAGTCGAATATTCCAATGTTCAAAAAAGAAAGAAAGGACATGAGAAAACTATTTCTGTCTCTCCAGCACACACATGGACACACAAACATGCACAGACAGTCACAAACAATCTAGCTGGCAAACTAGATGGAATATAAATGTGTTCATTTTTTTATAACATTATCATAAGACAGTAAACTCTTGACACAAATCACACAGTGCAGAGGAGCCGAATTAACCAATGAAGAGAAAAAACACAGAGTGCAAAGTGGAAGAAAAACAGGCAGTTTTTTGTTTCTGTGATTAAAAAAACAAACTAAAAACAAAACAAAGTGATGAAGAATTGATGCGACTCAAAAACACTGAAGCCATTTTGAAGAGTGGCATGTAAACGAACACAGATGTGCATAAAGCCTCATTATTGCTGATCCAAAATATAATGAGAAAGCAAATCTTATGGAACTGAACTGCACATAATGTGGCCTGCACACACAAATTATGGCTGAAGTTCATGCAAGTGCTGATTATGACTGACAGTACAGACAAATAGCATTCAAATATAAGTCAACTCTCGCTGTCCAGATCGTTAAAAGAGTCAAATCACTGAAGTCTGACACACAGATAAATTTCACATATCACAGCAAAATATAAAATGTTTTAAATGTGCAGTTTCTGACACTTTCTGTTGGCCTGATACAATTTATCCTTTCCTACTTAAAATAAAATATTTTCTGTGTTGTATTCCTCTCTAATGTGACTTCCAAGTGATTTTTGCAGCGATATTTGCCCAAATGTAACTGCTCCCAAAATTGCTACTGTGGAGAAAATCTGTGCAAAATTTATATGGTCATAACCATAACTGATTCAGTTTTGCAAAGCTTTTATGAGCTTTCTATGAACATCTGATGGAAAATCAAGGAACGCTGCTATACTGCAATTTACAAGAATGCCAAGCAGATATAGTCATACATCACGGGGCCGTGGAGCGTTTCAGAAACATAATTTTCCCAAATGGCACACTTTGAGTTTAAATTATTGTAAGTTAACATTTAGAAAAGAAAAAAAAAATCTCTTTCTGTCAAGGAATTATTAGATCCAACTCAGTTTGAACAAAGCCACGGCTTAGTTTGGGGGCTTTTATTACCAGATGGGATGGTCTGTTTATTGAAGAAGTGCAATGAATTCAAATAAGGAAAACAAAAAGCGTCCTTTATGACTCAGTATCTCATGTGATGATTAAAGCATGGCTATCAGCACTCGGCTAAAACTCAGTTTGCTCCTTCCACTTTGACTCCCCCCCTTATTTGACTTAATGCAACAAACTGCACTGAAGTTATTTCAAAAATCTTGTTTTTTCTCTCCAGTATTAGAATATAAAAATGGCAGGGAGGCTTGAAAGAAGTTTTTCAAACATTTGAAAGCTGAACAGGCAGAAGGTGGAGACTCTTATCCACACATTAACACATTACAACCAAAAACTCTGAACTCAAGCACCTTCATTTCATCACACACACACACACACACACACATTCACAGCCTATACTTGACATCCAGTAAAGCACAGACACTGTTGAGCTAAAATAACACACGCTTGCAAATGCACCGCTAATTTGAATCAGAAGTCTATTTTTTTTTACAAAGCTGCAGGCAGAGCACGTTCTCAGTTCGGTTGAGCTTTAAAAGAGATTATTTTTTTCTAAAATGGTTGTCCTGAACGGCACTCAGACTGAGTTTCAGCAGATCAGCAACTAAACAAAACATGAGATCAGTGCAGGTGAAGGTGATGAACTGAGAGGAAATGACACAATAAAGCATCTGAATGGCAGTCTTTCCTGCAAAAATGAAGGAAAAATAGCATTAGCTCAAAGTAACAAAGCAGGTCTAAATGTGACAGTGTGCCGGAGAAAAGAGGAGGCAGCAGAGCTAACAAGTGGGAACCATAATAGCCTCAAAACATCCACTTAACTGGCCTAAATGGCCACTTGGAGTGAAGCAGATGTTTGTGACAGAGGGCAAGGATCAGCGCAGAGGCAGCTTTTTAAGTGACACAGAGATTACTGGTAAGAAAACCGGTGAGCAACACAAAGAGGCTTTTTTTTTTTCACTGCGCTTCTTGTTTGTGTTGCAACCTTGCTTCTGGTTTTCCTCCCCCGTGTTGTCATGGCGATTGATCTTTACCTGGCTTAATCTGCAAAGTACAGTGCGTTTTTTTTTTAGATTAATCAATATAATTATGTATGAAAGGGAGCTTGAAATGAACACTGGATGAAATGTGCTGATATTTTTTTGAAATAAAGAGGCTGAACGTTGTGTGATGAAGCCAATTTTATCGTTTCATTCACAGTAAATGAAGGCTGAGACTTAAAGAACAAACTGCACTGTGATTTGTATTATCTAACTTTACCCTGCATTCACATGATAAATATTTAAAAAAAAACCCTGCTGCAGTCGTTGCTATTGCGTGCAGAAACATGAGGTCAGAAACTCAGTGCTGCATGCTCGGTCGTGGTTATATATTTTTATGAGCGTGTACAGTAGTTCTGCAAAATGTCAGGATGACAACGTATAGCTGTGTGACGTTAAATTATTTATGACGGAGCTCGGAGTCGCTGGTACCTGGAGGAGCTGGAGAAGAGTTATAAATACAAACAGAGTATTCTGAAAAAAATGCTGAAAAGCTGCTCTGCTGCAGAGGAGCCATGACTGATTAAACTGTATTAAATTTCTGAAATCAAAAAAACATCGTCATGCAGAATGTTGATGCTGAAGTTGAGGGAAACAGAAGGCCAATTTATTTTCAGGAGACAGGTAACTTCCTGCACTCGCTCGCAGCACAAACTGAGACTGACTTGTTGCTCCAAACAGAACAGCAACATTTCTGTCGGACAAGTCTTGTTATTTGGTCATTTTATGGACAACCAGATATAAAAAAAACTCCTTTACGTGTCTGGAACAAAGTAGAAGCATGGCAGCCTTGCAGCGGAGAGAAAGGCTGCGTTTAACACCATGTTCCCTGTGTGTCCCCTGAAAGGCCCGAGGTGACGATGGGCTATTTTCAGCTACCATATTGCGGTGCTGCCCTGCTCCGTTTTGACTGACAGCTCAGTTTGAAGGGTGGAAGAAAGGCTTTGTGTCGCCTCTGGATGATCTGCCAATCACTGCCGGACCAACTGCTGCTGTCATGCATTGTGTGAGTGTGTGTGTGCGGGTGTGTGTGTGTCACATGTGCACCAAGACTTCTGTAGCTACATCTGGTATGAGTCAGGATCACAGGAGGGGAAGTTGAGAGCATGGCTGGGAAGCTTCTGGGAAAAATGTGTGAAATACTGGCGCTGACAAGGCAGGTGCTCCCATCGGTCTTCTTATAGAAAATGTGTAGTTTGAGAGAAAATATAATTCCTTAATATTACGTGGAAATGTTTTGGTGTTGTGTTTTTTTTTTCAGTCTTACTGAACAGAACAGGAAGTTCGCTGTTGATGTGAAGCTGTTTTGCATTCAAAGCACAGAACTGCGACACCAAAGAGCAATTTGTGTCCTTTCTATTATAGATATTGGTGAAATTGAGATTACTCGGCTCTGGTAAGAGAACATGAATGAACGAATGAATGAATGCATGAATCCTTCGCTCCCGTCATTATCGCCTCCTGCCGGTGCTGCAGCTTTGCACATGCATGCACTTTTCACGCCTTGGTGAAGCAAATTGTGGGACGTAATTGCCATCCTCCAGTTTGATTGGCGGGTCCATTACACGCTTTGGTGTGAAACCTGCCTCCTGATCTTCTCGATCTGAGAACTGCATGTTTATCCTTAGGCTGTGTTGGTTCATGTGCAATCATGTAATGTACATGCAAGAGGAAAGATAAACTAGCGTCCATGTAAACTCACTTTAATGACTCTCTCAGTCTTCTTTCTTTATAGACTTGCATTCACCCTGAGGAGAATCTGCTGAGAAAAAAAAAATGGAAATTTGTTTGTGGTTTAGAAGTATTATCATTAATTTTAAACATAACAAGTTTTAATTAGTTATATCTTCTAACGATGTTCTTTTTTTTTCTTTCATAACCTTGATTTCTGTAATCTCCTGCCTTCTTCTTATTAAAAGCAGGTCGCTGGATTTTATTATTATTTTTCCACATGACTTGCTTGTTAGTTCTTAGATATTATTAATGATTTGTTTTTTACCTGCTAGATATCTTAAAGATCTCTTAACCTTGTCGGAGCTGAATCACATTGCTAACAACCATTTCCTCGGTTTGTGGAAATGTGAAGGTTTAGGAGAGCAGTTTGGCACAATCCCATGAGCAAATGAATGCTGCATATTGTAGTTTTATGGTAATTTGGACAAAATACAACTTGTGCAGGCTTGTTAAAAAATTACAGTACAAACATAGATGAATGTTGTGTCTGTTACTTTGTTGTGTTAGACAAAGGACATTTTTTAGAGCTTTCAGTATGATTCAAATAAAGGAAAAACCCAGTGAAGTTGCACTGAACGATCCCTGTACACAGCACATTTAAAGAGTCAGGCTCGTCTCTGCCTCGTCTCGGCCGCCAGTTTCTCTGCCTCTCTCGTGTCCGTCTGTGTTGTTCTTAATTACAACGTGGGATCAGGTGGACGGTTCACAGACAGGAAGCTGTAATCATCTCTGCTTTAAATACCTGAGCTTTATCAGCTCCACACCACCACATCGAAGACTCTGGACTCCTTCTGCTCGGTTTCTTTCCTGCAAGTTCTCCTTCTTCCTACAGACACTGACACTAGATATTATTTTACAGACCTGATGAGAAATTCATATTTCCAACTCAAAAAATGTCTGTGTTAAAAACAAACAAACAAAACCTCACATTGAATTAAAAACAACATTTTTCCCTTTATACGCTCTCAACAAGGTAAACCCTAATTTGTCATTCAGTAAAGTAGTTAATATTATTCTATTACAGAAGCTAATTCTTATTCTTATTTTATATAGATTATATGTCCTTTATATTCTATAAACTATAAAAACTACAACAGAAACAATCTGACTTACTTTGATTTAAATTTAAGTGATATTATTTCCATTTGTAGAATATTTTATCTTTGGATCTTAAAGTGGGAGATTTAATCTAAATCCAGGTCGAGTGTTTAATCACTTCACTTCTAAATCAAACACAAAACTCCTCAAAGACATTTACAGCTGAAGTTTGCCTTCTTCGTTTTATACCCGTATATTACAATGAGAAAAAGACTTACAATATCAACAATCAATATGATCAAAAGAAATAGCTAAATTAAAAGGGTAAACTTCATATCTAAAATGATTTTATTTTTTTAAAGCCACAGTTCTCATTTAAAAAAAATATGTGAATTCCTGATTAACTCCTGGAAAGGAAACATGTTTGGATGATATTTGATCAATCAACATTAATCCTACATCTAACCAAATGTCAAAGATGCCAAAAGTTTAAACTTGATAAACTTTTAGTCTTTAAAAAAAGACCTAACTGAGGACTAAAAAGGCTGGCCGTGTTGTGCAGCAGGATCATCAGGAAGACGCCTTCAAACTCTGCCAGTCTTTATCGAAACAGCCGAACATTAAAAAACATAAAACTGGCAACCCTGAAAGCACCTGAGGGGGTTAAAACTATGGGTTTTAAGTCTCCTCTCTGTCTCTCGTTTTCTATCTCAAGTCTTTAAAAACTATAATTTGTCTCTTTTACTCAAGAGACTTCTGTGTTCTCACACAACTCTGAGGAGAAAATGTGTCACGACCAACGTGGATCTTTGTTCAGGACGTGATGTGAAGTGACAAAGAGTGAAAGAGTTTCTGCACCGTTGTGTGCCGTAAACAATATTCCATCAACAATACAGATTTTCTGTGATTGTAGAGGCTCGAAGAGTTAATTGAAACTCGTGTCCTTGTGGTTAGTGAAGCACAATGTTGGTAACAACTGAATCAACAGTTTCTACTCGTTTCTTCATCTGATTTTGGGTCTCAGTCTCACGACGCCATCTTTTCCTAATATTTATCACTTCTGGAGGCTACGAATGCATTTAGTTCACATTCAAGCCCTGAATGAAGATAAGCAGAACTTTGTTGACTTACTGCCATAATCTTTTTTTTGTAAAAATTGCTGGTTTTGTTTTTAAAAAATGATTTAATTCCAAAAGAAAAAGTGTTAAAGTCAGAAGGGAATAGAGGGCAGACAGGCAGGTTAACTCAGTGAAGATGACTTGGATTAAAAGTTTATACCCGAAACCTGAAATGACTCCTCCACTGAAACAGCATCCTCAGCCTGCAGACTAAAGGCCGAATCAGGTTGGTTCTGATTATCCAGACTATGAAGCTTTTTCATAGTGCATTCAGCCCGGGGCTAAAAGCATTCTCTGGCTCTTCTTCGCCCCAGGCTGAGGACAGCCCTCGGCCAATAGTATGCAGTGTGAAAAGCCTTTATTACATGACTTTTTGTCAAAATATTTCATCTCTAAACCCTTAAAATCAGGCTGATATTTAACTGGTTTAAACAAAGTTAATCAAATCTACGAAAATTAAAAAAAAACAACTAATTAC
>JAPZDV010000003.1:22920640-22938161 GCA_029814665.1 Acanthurus lineatus | reverse complement strand
GCTGCATCGTCGGATGTTGCTAACCCCACAGGGGGGGTTAGGGAGCCTTTGCTGCTACGGTTGCAAGTTCTCATCCCGGCACGGGGCGTGCATTTCTAATTATCTCCAAGAAAGCATCCTGGAAGGAAGGACGGGCAAAGGATACCAGCAACCCGGCCAACAAATCACAGGCTGACTTGAAAGAGCACACGATTTCAGGGACTCAGGAAAAAAAAGAATCTCTTAGAAAAAGAGAACCGGTGGGATTATTTTTTAACATTGTGGCCTCCTGTTTGTGTTTTTCCTCTCTGCTTCTTGCTTCTTTCTGTTTCAAACATTTTATCTACTCCTCGCTTCTCCTCATCTTCTCTCATTTTATCCCTGTGTGGCGGAATGTTCCCTCCAAATCTATGAGAAGAGGCTTTCTGCGTGCTTGCTGCAGTAATAACGGACAGTATAC
Source organism: Acanthurus lineatus (assembly GCA_029814665.1). NCBI lineage: Eukaryota > Metazoa > Chordata > Actinopteri > Acanthuriformes > Acanthuridae > Acanthurus > Acanthurus lineatus. The sequence continues at coordinate 22,937,722 of JAPZDV010000003.1, read as the reverse complement.
TGAGACAGCAGGGCGCTGAGCGGACAGCTTGGGGAAATCTGATCCATAGCCGGTTGGAGAAGGAGTGGGATCACTCGTCGCAGTTGCAGGTTTATCCGCCCTGTGATACCATTGCGTGACAACACCCCATATTCTCCTCATTCGTTTCACTCTCTCTGTTCTCGTCTGAAGTGTTGCTTTCAGACTGGATCTGGAAAAATTAATTGGATTCTACTGTTTTATTTTTAGCCGCACTGGAATTTAGAGCACACACAAAGGAAGCAAAAGTGGGTTTGGATCCGAAGAACGCCAAAAAACCCTTAATAAAGGAGACAGTGACTAAACAGCAAGGGGAAATAAAGACGGTGGATAATCCAAGGAAAGTGTTTTACAGGTGCATAAACGACAGATCGCTTCGCTCTCAGTCTCTTTCAGTTACGAAAGAGACAGATTTTGGGAGGTGAGGGACGCTGACTTGACTAAAGCAGTTGGAACAGGCTGCATTGGGAATCATCTTTCATTTTTTTTTCGGTCCTGCACAGGGTGGGGGGAAAAAAACAAGACCCACCCTGCAAGTTTCACTCCCCTGATTAGACAAAACTGTCCCATTGTGGATTGTACATGGAGGGGACATGCATGCATGTTAAGTAGAGCTTCGGATTTTTGCTGCAGTGGAATCCGAACACTGTTGCCACAGATTTCTCACATGCACAAATGTAAAGCTGTTCCTTCCCACCCATCTCTCCCTCCCGTCTCTCTCTTTGTCCCTCTTTCTCCCTATTTAAAAGCATCACTTCTCTTTCCTTTCCTCTGGCTTATCCTGCTGTGAACGTTCTTGAAGTTTTCCTCCTGCTTCAGTTGGAAATTGGGAGTTGAGCAGGACTAAAGGCGGACTAATAAGGCGATTATCCATCTACGCCAGCTCCTGCATTTCTCACTGGGTGTCTCTTGTGTATGAGTGTGTGTGCTTGTGTTTGTGATTGTGTGTGTGCATGTATCTCCTGCAACCCTTCCCTTCTCTCTATCCTTGGATTACATATTTGTGTATGTGTTATTGAGCGTCTGATTACCGTGGGGTCTTTTTGTATCCATTTTTTTTTTCATTTTTCACTTTGTCTCCTCTCAATGTCCGGCATTGTTGGGAACCTTTCTGTCATTTGCTACCGATGCCTATCACAGAGTTAACCCTCAATGAGCCATAAAGGACGGCAGGGAAGAATGAGTGAGTGTTCTGGAGCAGCCGTTTCCGGGGCGGTGATCCTGGAGGAACCTGAGGGTTCAGGGGCTTCAGGGGGTCGTGGTGAGGGCCAGGCTCAAGATCAGGGTCCACTTCGCTGTGCGGTTTGGCCTCGCCAGCAGACATGGCTGTGTGTGGTCCCCTTGCTTATTGGATTCATCGGTCTTGGATTGAGTCTGATGCTGCTGAAATGGATTGTTGTTGGTACAGTGAGGGATTACGTGCCAACAGACCTGGTGGATGCTAATCGAATAGGCCAGGATCCTATCTTCCTCTCTAAGCCAAGTGGGATTCCCAAAAGTCCCGATACTACCACCACCACAACCACTCCTACAGTTGATGGTGGAAACCCCACGCCTAGAACAGTAACTATTGCAAAAGGTAGAACTCGTTCCACTGCTACTACCACTGCTATAAATGCTAGAGGGGGTGGAGCCTCGGGTAGCCAAGTAACACCACGAAATCCTGTATATCGTAACGGACGTGGACCCACGGGTTTTACTACGACCACTGCAGCGCCTCGGACGACCTTCATAATTGGAGTGGCAACATCTAGCCCCTCGCCGTCCAACCCAACTGTGCTCCATGACTCCACGCAGATGTGGACCCCAGAGCAAACAACTACCGAGACGGTCTCCACAACACTTTCGGCGCACACGCACAGCCACCGCAAAACACGTAAGTCGCTTGTATCATTAAACACTTTGGAGAAGAGCAACATGGCTGGTTTTTGAGTAAAGTTTTTGAAAACCATGAGGTGATTTGTTGCTAGCTGGTTTGTTCCCAAAGAGATCAATGGGCAGACTCATTGACCGAATTCCAAAGGTGTGTTTGCTTTACAATGGCTGAAGTGTGTTAAAGATTTGTTCATTGATTGGTTCTTCATCATCAAGACTGGAAATAATTTTGATTTGTTTTCTGATAATGAGATTTTAGCCTCCTGAAGACCATTTAGCTTGCAATTTACATGCACTACTGTTCTGTTTAGGGTGCTGGATATCTAACACCCCTGTATTAGTCATTAGTAGCATTGATTGGTACAGTAGGGCTAACTGAAGTGTTGCAGGGTTCGATAATTAATCTTTCTGCTTGGATGGTTATTTTTTATTTGCTGAATCATGTGCTGGAGGCATACTTCGCATACTTTTTGAGCAACATGAAATGATATAACATGGTCGTACATAAAGTGGGTTACATATTGGATCTTAAACTGGAAATATCTGGTGATTAATTAACCAAGAAGATGTTAGCATTTAATGCAGTGGAATAGGTACAATGTGACAGTCATTTACTTTTTTATAGGTATTGAGTGCAATAATGCTAGTACACTTTAATTATTTAGGAGGCTGGAGAATAATATGAAGTTTAACCATAGCTTAGACATTTTTATTCTCTTCCAGAGTCTGGATAATGTTATGGTTTATTGATCAGTTCTCTATATTATGTGCATGTGAGTACTGGTTTGAGATCATATGGGCTGGAATGATGCAGTGTCCCAAACTTAAACTGACTTTTGGCTGAATGAAGTCAGGGTTAGTCTGGGGGATAAAGTGAATTATCTGAAGAGTCATCGGTTGAAATAATTCTGCAATTCAATGTTGGAACAAGTCATTTCAACAGGTATATATTTACTCAGTGGTGCATGCATACACTCATACGTACACTGAGTGGTGTTGTTTACCTGCTGTCACATCCAGGCTTCAGTGCTGAACTGCTGGGGTGAGGTTCCCTTCTTAAAAACCTCCAAATGATCCTGATGTCTATAACGTTGTGGGGAGAACATGCTTACTGGAACCCATATAAAGTTGTTATTTGTTTCATCTGGGTTGACTGGGATCAAACTGTTATTTGAAGCTCATTCCTCTACATCTGTCTATCCTTGACTGAAGTGATAGCCTTGCACACATGCTGCATCATTTGTGCTTTTTCTCTTTTTTGCAACGATCAATGACGCACACACACACACATCACACAGCTTCCTCCATGATGAATCTCTCTGCTCTCAAAATGGTGTCACATTATGTGCTGGACTTCTCTTTGCTTGTGATGCATGTGCCTCTGATACTGGCTTTGGGCTCATGCAGGCAGTTTCAGAGTGACAAAGTGGATGATATTTTTAACAGTATGACCTTATGTTCCTTCTCATGTCTGCCGTGGATTCATTTCTCATGAGTCAGAAGGTATTTGGTGAAAACACAGGTATGGGCATTTCATGATCATATATTGCCATTCTCTTCTTGCAGTTTAAAATAACATTAAAGCTACATAATAACCCCAGGATATACTCATTAATGCCAAGGTCTGAACCACTTAGATAAGATGCAGGATGTTTATTGTGTTATTAGATTATTTGCATTGACCTAAATGGCTTTCTGACGTCAGATTTTTGGTTTGCTCTGTTGGTTGATTTGGTTGTTTGTATTTTTAATGTCAGTCATTTTAGGTTTTAACAAATAACACAATTAGCATTTTTTGTTTTAAGTTTACAATAATTTCTCTGCGATGGACTGCTGGACTTTTTTAAACATATTGTACAGCGTGATTACTTCCATTTATTAAATTATTAATAATTACACACAGACAGCCATTTATTAAATAATTGATAAACTAAATCACCTCTCTCCAACTGCTGTGGCCTCCATCTGCTTGAATGCAAAGGTGTGGCTGCCGCTTTTGTGTCCATGATAATACTGATGATTAGAAACAAAAAGGGAAAAAAAAAACGTGTATCATTTCATTACCGGCAAGAAAAATGAGCACCATTCATCATCAGCCCTCCATTCGTTAATTAACTATTAAAGGGAAGAATGCTGTTTCTCCAGCAAGTGCTCATGAAAACCATTAAGGCTGGTTGATAGATATCCAGGAGAAAATGTCACTCCTTCCCGAGCTTTCCTGAAAAAGTTCTGCCACGACAGAAAAGCCTGCTGGTTCGATAATCCTGAACACCCTTCAGCCTCCCACCCCTTCTATTCTCCCACCCACACCAAGCTTTGATTTGAAAAGGCCATCATTTTCGCATTAACTATCCATTATCTGTGAATGTGTTATATGGTATTACTGAATTGCCTGTGTTGGCTTGTACTCAGAAATGGAGACAACTCTATTAGTATAAGTATAGTAGGCCATCTGTGTGCTCTTATTGATGCTGTCTGTGTGTAACGAAACAGAGATGAAAAAAGATTTTATGTCACAGTGGGCTGTGGCGTCCTCACCGGTCTGCTTTAGCCTTCAGAGTTCCTCAGTGGGGATGAGCCACTGCTTCCATGATTATTTTTAGCTTCTGTAAATTCCTTCTTGAAAGTAATGTAGCATAAGTGAAAGCTGTAGGAAGCTGTGTAATACCGCCACGATTAGTTGTAATAATCATAATTTTGCATTATATCTTCATACCTGAGCAATCATAAATGGTACAGCAAACGGCCGTGAATATAATGATACCTATGAGCCGTAAGTCTTTGATTCTGTGGAGAGGAAGTCAGCATATTGGTGCAAATCACAGGTTGGAGCAAAGTAGCATGCTAAGGCAGCACAAGTAATCAAAAAATCAATCCAGAATCCATTCATGTAAACCACAGTGTGTATCATCTAGTGTCTGCAAACACAGCACATCGAACTCCCACCTTGTTACATACGAATCGCTGGCCGCAAATGGACTTGGTGTCACGTTTTTATTATTAGTTTTAGATCACTATTGCTAGTGAATAAAAGCAATTTTGGAGCTAATTTAAGTTGATGTGATGGTTCCTAATGAGATGTAGACACAGTTTTTGACTTGTTCATGTGCATGTGTGTCCATAGGCCTTTACCTCTGGCATTTTAGTAAGAGGCAGCACAGTTCATAATCTCCTGTTCCAGTGAAAAACCTCTTCACAGCCATGATTTCTTTGGGAAAAGCCTCAACTACTGATATTTTCTATGCAAAAATACATGGCCTTTTATCTCCAGAACCCCTGGTGCAGTGAAGTTTGGCTGATATTTGGTGACATTCTAGTTTGTCTAACTATCAAAAAGTCAAGATCTTACAACTGTAGAAATAGTTGATATTGGAGCTGTGGCGTCTTACTACCCAGCAAATGTCACTTTGAAAGCATGATTGACACATCTAAATCTGTTTGACCTTACGAAATCATGAGCCATCCCTGCTGTAAGCTGCAGAATGAAACCAAGACCTGGGAGAGATGATACTGTTATAGGGAGCCAGGTGACCTCTGCACTGCAGGGCTAACTATCAGGAGATGCCTCAGCGATAATGTCACCTGGATCAAGCCAACTGGAAATCAGACCTGTGCTTGTATTCATCACCCCTCTGAAGATTACAAGTTGGGAGCAGCAACACTGCAATAAATCATATGATCTGACATAATAAGGAATTTTAGAGGATGATTGCAAATGTTTCAGTCAAGAGATTAAAAACCGTTCATACAAATTTATGAATTCAATTATTTCTCTGTGAAATGCTGCATTAGGGACCGTGGGTTCAAAGAATGAGGGGGTCATCTGCATAACAGAAGGTCAATGGTTCAATCCCTGACTCCTCCAGTCTGCAGGTTAAAGTGTCTTTGAGAAAATTAATGAACCCAAATTGCTTCAGGTGACTTTGCCATCAGCATGCAAGCCTGCGTGTCTGCAGTTATTGCTCCTGATAAGCAGGTGGCACCTCGCACGCTAGCCTGCACCACTGTGTGTGAATGCATGTGAATGAGCTGATGCTGATTTGTGTTGTGAACCACACTGAACAACTCTGAGTAACACACCAAGCATCCGATGGATGACAGGTCATTTCCATATTTCCATATTGCTGCTATATTATGCAAGATATCTATAATTAAGACTTTTATTGAAATAGTTCATTAGCATGCAGGAGGATAATGTGAAGGTTTATATTATTATTAGTTAATAAAGTCAGATGAATAAATACATAGATGATTAATTTCTAAGGATGTTATATTCAATAGTTTGAAGGCACAGGGACTGTATTTGTTGCGTTTGTATGACATGTTCCTTATAATACAAGTAAAAATATAAATGAATAAAGAAGCAGAGATGGTCAGCGAATGTTTGTCTGTGATTTTAGATCATTACATGATCATCATGTCCAAGCTGCAGAAGATGTTCTGCTGCAGTCTGAGGACTTTGTCTCCATACTGAGCCACTCAGTGGGATTAGGTTTCAGTCAGACAGTGGCCCTGAAACCTAAATCCAGATTAACAGCCCATCACTACGACTCTGGAGGCAACAGAATTACATTAGCCCACCTATCAGTCACAAACACTCTACATGGGCTTACAAGCAGTGTGACTGCTGAAGACTTGTTTTGATAGATGGTCCGTGGCTCAGTGTTTTTCATCAATTGATGCTTAGGTGACATTTTTAAGGGAACATTTTTTGGTGTGTGTTGTGTTTCACAATCCCTCGGGGGAGCACTGAGTAGGCCAGAGGAAGTGATTTACACACATATTAACACCACCGATGTGACAACCACATAGAAAAAAGTGGTGCTTATTTCAGGTTTTATTTTTTCTATTTTATTTTTATTTTTATTTGTATTTTTATTGGCAGTAAATAGCAGGGAGGTTGTATGCTGTACAAGGTTTTGTCACAAATTATGATGAGTCATGCAGTTCGACCAAACCTCACAGTAAATTACATAAAAGTCAAATTTCCTCAAAAATCTGAAATGAAGTTGTGGATTTCTCCCATCCAATCATCTTACCTCAAACATACAGGTTGTTAAATAGGAAAGCTCTGATTGGATGGCTTTCAAACTGTCAGCTACAGTGTGGCCATGATCACCAAATCTGACCTATAAAAGCACATATTTTAATGTTTGTTGTTGGCATTATTTTTGCTGTTTTCCAGTCCCATCGCAGTGGACATATTGCTTATGCAACAGCGTTGATATCAGTTATTTTAATTTAACCCATAATCACTGAAAGCCCCCCCAGGTTGCTTATACATGTGTAAATCTGGTCATTTCAGGTCGTTTACCATACAGGAAATGCCCCTGAAGTTACACAGCTGGCCAACATTAGGGCATCAGTGCATGTTTATGTTGCTCTAATCATCTCATAAGGAGAGATTTTAAGTTTTAAACCAGATTTTAGGTTTTAAAAGCAGTTGTAGAGCTCACAATCGTTTCACTTGGATTAGTTCTCTGTGAGCTGCTTAGTAACAAGTTCCCTAAGGGGTTTTTCTATGTATGTATGTATGTATGTATGTGTGTGTGCTTGCTGCTCGTTGACATGCCTACGCACATTTACACACTCTTGCATCTTCGGCAGCATATGTCCAAGTGTGTGTTCAATGTATATGATCCAGCTGTTATTCTCTTGTGTAAATTAGAATTTAAATCAAAGCCATCCCTGAAGTCTGATTGCTTCTCTATAGCTTCAAGAGCTTTCAGGGAAAAAAAAGGAAAATACAAGCTTGTGGTGGAAACAAGAAGTAGAAACCATGATGACATGCAATAACTGAGTTGTGGTATGAGGTATCCATAGTGTGAATACTGTTTTGGGCTCTTTAAAATAACGGTATGGCATGGTATCATCTAGGTTATTACCATTTTGATTTGGGTTATGTAATTTATGACAGTGTGACAGAATTAAGTGTGAGAATCACTTAAAAATATCAAAATCACAACAAATCAGTCTTAAATAGAACCTTTGTAATTAAATATGTGGACGTTTTCTATCAGTGGGATGTTGCTAATTATGTTTTTCATTTTTTACACATTAGTACACGTTTGTTTTATAAAATGATGTTAAATCAGGTCCTCATAGAGGGTGTTCATAGAGCCTGTGTTTTTATAACAGACAAACTAGCTGAAATTTGGCATTTTTATAGAGTATTTTTCTCTTCCAATTCCTCACCAGTTCTGATAATCTGCAGGAAACCATGATTCCCAGTTTGGTTGCTCTGAAATGGTTCCAAACACAACTTTTCCTCTCATGGGTCTTGTAATAAAAAAGCCCACAGGGACCACAGTGTATGTATCTAAATGATAAATGGCCGCGCCTGTTCCTCTTCATTTGGTTGCCAAGATAACGAATGGCCAATTGCACAAGTTGTTCCTAAAAGATCAAAGCTTTTTTTTTTTTTTTTTTTAATCCACCAAACATTTCAGTCGGTTTATCTCCGACGCAGCAGCTGAGACTTCTGGGCCTGACCACTACCATCAAAAAACCGTCAAAACATCCCGATTAGAGTTTTAATTTGGCGAAGAAGCCATGAGTACGAAGCTTAACGTCACTTCTGTTCGTTCTGATGAAACATCTTACGGGGGGAAGAATGATGAAACATTAATGATGGGAAAGAGAAACATGTTCAATATGTAGAGGAACGCGTAAATAATTGAAGATGGTCCTTTGACGAATTATCCCACGCTGAGCAATTACCCGTACATGCATGGCTTCGGTGGCTCCGGTCCCCGTGCTAGCAAGGGTTGTTCCTGTTGGTGGAAAGAAAGTCAACGGTGTTATTTTCCGAGATTTTTAAGAAAATTGCTTTATAACAGCAACAAATGACATTACTGACTTACTGTACATATCTCCTGAGCACAGACATACAGTGTCACCTCATAGAGATGATGATGATGATGAAGTACAAAGTGGCTAAATGCTACTGCTTACTTAAGAATTTTTAATAATGAATTCAGGAATAAACTGCCTTTATTAGATCAGGCTTGCTCCAGTATATTTTGGCCGTTGGTGGGAAAGGTTGCAGCTGAAGAGATGTAAGAGAAGTTAATTCATTTTTCTGGGATTCATCTTCACTTTGTGAGCTCTCGAGCTTCAGATGTTGTCGTACTCTGGATTGTTTGCTTCAGACTTCTGATGGGTGATGTGGTTTAACCTTCTTGTTGTGACAATGAAGACTCATTCGGCCAAATGTTGGAACAGTTTACTAAATGAACAAAAGCTGATATAATAACAGCATAATAGTTCAGTCATGCAGGAGCAACCATAGCTATGACTAAATCATCAGCTTTTTTTTCCTCTTGTTGGGATTTGTTGTCTCATCCTGACGTAAATTATGTCCTCTACTTTTAAAAATGTATTTTTTATTCAGCCTTTAGTAGAGATTATCCAGGCATAAATAAATTATCTAAGCTCTGTGTTGCCAACTTTTATCTTATATAAGCTGTAGTGCTGCAAATGAGCCAGTTATCGTCGACGAGAAGCAACCAATCAATAAATGCCTTGTCGTGATTCGGAACGATTGAACATATTCTTGTATTTACTCCGAAAATATTTGATAAAAAAAACAGGATACGAATTAAGCTGAGAATCTATTGTTTTGTGTACAATACATCAGAGAGCATATTAGAAACATTTATTGATTTTTGTGACTTAAATTAAATAAGAGAGTTTTTCAACGAAGCAATAATCTGCACTCCCTCTCCCATGGTTTACCTTTGGCTCTCTCTCTCTCCGTCTCTTATTAAATCTGTCAGCTGGCCTACAGCAGCAAACCATTTAACACAAGTAAGCAAATAAATATCAGACTGTTATGAGTTCAACCGTAGCCAACAGCTAATGTTGTAGCCCGCTTCTCCGTAGTTATTCTGTAGAAAAGTGTGTGGGCCGAGACAAACGGGGGCAGGGAACTCCGACTATCCAGCTGACCTGTGGACGCACTAATAAAAAGAAAAAGACCGTGACATTGTATAAATGACCAATGTTTGCATCCTCCAGACAAGCAGCAGCCACGATATCGTACAAATCTGTCAGTAACCACCAAACCTTTTAAGGAGAAGGTCGGCTGACGTGTAGATATCAACGTCATGTCATATAATCTCACCGACACAGTCTGACCTCTCTGACTTTTTATGTTTTAAACATTAAACGCTCGCTTGTGATGCATCGTGTCTGAAGAAAAATCCTCTCCGCCTCCTGCTCATTATGCCGTTGGCACCTGGCAGTAAACAATGCTATTAGCAGAGACAAAATGCTTAGCCAGTGATTCTTTAAACCACAGAGCGAGCAGCGAGCTCGGCGATTCAGGCCTGAACCGGTTCCAGTCCAATATGATTCCTCTCAGAGTTGAATGATTGAATTTTTTCCTCCTCTCGTCCCTCTCGCTCTCTCCATCCTCATGTCTTTGAATGCTTCCCTCGCAAGGTTGGCTCACATGAGTCATATCACCGGTTGCTCCTCTCGTGTTGACCGAACCTGGTGTAGTGTTGTTGAAAGTGGTTGTACAACGGAAACTGTTGAAGTTAGTTACCTTCAAAAGCAGGAGAAAAACAGGGTTTTTGTGTTAAAAATGAATAAAAATAGAATGAACACAGTAGTTACCTTCAGCCTGTGCAGTAAGTGATGCATGTGAATACAGTTTTTTAGGTACTTTTACATTTATTTTTATACCAGGAGGGAAATATAGGACTTTATTACACAATGCATCATAATAAAAATATGTGTATATTTTAAAAACTACCAAATACTGTGCTATGTTAAGTCTGAAAAAGCTCATTCTGTGCAAAAGGTAGCTGAATTGTGGTACTAAAGTATATTTCCTGGTGCAACAATGATTTTTTTTTTTTCCAGAATGAAATGTATATCAACCATTGAGGATGGCCAGCACAACAAACATGTTCAACTTATCAAAAAAGTGTTTAAACTTCAACAGTGTGATATTTTTATGAAACACACACATGCACCATCTTCTTCTGCATTACACACAGGAAGTGCAAATATAAAAATTTGATCTCTTCTATCACTGAAACAGGAAGTGTTTTACAGTCAAGATGAAGGGAAAAATGCCCTATTATCTCCCTGATAAACAAATTATGAAGTGCACTTTTGCTAATTTCAACCAAACTGTTTCAACCAATAATATTGTGACATCCACCTTTCAATTAATCCTTTGACAAATTTTAACAAGATAATTGATAAGATTCATTAGGTATCTAGCTAGCATGGTAAACGGAGGAGTCTTTGGCTGTTGCCACATCATTCCTTGTTCTGTTTTTCCCAAAATACTTTACCTTTGAGGTAAGTAGTATTTACGGCAGCTCCAAAATGTACAAAAAGCATTTTATAGTGTTGAAAGAAGTGAATAGTCCTATAAGACTGGGCCTTCGCTTTGTTTTAAGACCTGAACCTAATTCCTCCGACATTATTATCCGTCTGTCTATCCTGTTTCAATAAGAAACAAATCTCAATACTCCAGTTACTCTCAAAAATGCAGTTTTATCTGGACCTCAGTATTATTGTCTGTGTAAACGATCTTTTGAAATGCAGGTCTGACTAAAGAGCACCTACAGCTAATCTATAAATTCAATAACGTCCTTGGCCTTTAATATTGACATAAGTACCAGTAACATATCCTCCCTCTTGATTAGTTATAGATAATGATTCTTTAAATGTGGGTGTGACAGCGTGTGATGACGCATTTCTCATGCACGCTGTACGAGCCACCGCAGCCATCCTCCGCCCTGTAAGAGATATTGATCCCAGTGTGATTGTTCCAGGTCTTTTGCCACTCAGCAGTTTAGCAGGCGGCCCTGTGAGGGAGCGGGCCTGTGCATGGGCGTGGGTTTCTGATTATCCCAAGCTCGCTGCATTTTCCTGCTGTTATTTTTAGCTTCAAAGATTGTTGCCAGCTTCTCTCTGGGAGGCTGCGTAGAGCTGGCTTTTCTGGTGGAGGCCTTGGAGCTGACAGCGGAGGAAATAGAACAAAGAAGCACACAGGAGACAGTCGAGACGGCGACTTTGGTGTCAGTGGAAGATGGTTTTATTTTGGAAACATTACAGTTCGGGAGGATTTGGGATGTTAAGCTTAGTGAAAGATAATTTCCTGCGTCGTCTTTGTTTGTTTTGGGGGATGTTGTCTTTGCACTGTTACTGAATATGCTAAGTAACAGCTATCGAAGGCCTTATTGATGTGAGTCAAAAGATGCAGAGGGCTGGTTTCCAGGAAATCAGAGCTGTTAAACTGCACATTACTTATCATGTTACCACACAGGCGGTTTTCCAGAGGAAACCGGATGCATCCCAGAAGGTCAGCTTCACCTTGATAGAAACACACCTCAATCACACACACGTACATGCACACAGGAAGCTGCTCAAGTGGATGTCATAGACACTGGTCCTATCAGCTGTTCCAGAGGCAGATGGTGATATTATACCTCTTCTGGAGTTTGGCATGAAGCCTTTCTTTGTCTTTGTGAAAACCAACCAGTTTAAACTCCCGACATGGAAGCTTGGTCAGGACCCCTTTTCCTAAACCAACCAATAGTTTTGTTGCCTTAACCTTATCAAACTCAAACCATTTCAGATTGTTAAAAACAACCTTGGGAGTATGAATTTGCATGTCACACACAGATGCTAAAGGGCTACCTGGTGTTTTAAAAAGGGACAAGGACCCCCCCCTCATCAAGAGGAGCTGGAACTGAGAATATGTTCTTGTAGACACTATCAGGAGAGTCGTCACTGTCTCTGTAGATGAGCTAATTTTTCCTCTGAAATGTGTTTCTGTCTTGCCACGTCTGCGTATTTTTACTATCAAGTTATCTGACATTTTGTTTTTTTTTGAATAGATAACATTGCAGATGACTGTGCAGAAAGATCCAAACCCCATGATGACATCTTCAAATTACAATAAATCACTTAAAACAGAGAAAATCTGCAAACCATCACATTTCCACAAGGTTCCACAAGCAGGAACCAGCAAATATCTGAAGTGCTCCCGTGATAAATGACTTCAAGGTTTATCAAAATCATTGTCGATTAGCTTTCTGTCAATCAAATAACGGTTTTTAGCACTAAAGTTTCTCATCACTCTTTACCTGCCCTCCCTCTCTCGCTGTGTTTCTTGCTTTTTTCTCTCTGACCTCGGGACATTTCCTGACAGCTCTCTCAGAGAGACGTTCTCTGACAAGCCTGGTGAACTGGTGGGTTGTCTGTCTGCGTATGTGCTTTTGAAAGAGACACAGATCTGCTGATGACAGGTGGACTCCCTGGCTTTCTTTCCACAGGCTCAGTGAGTCAGGCTTTGGGGGACAGCTAGCAAAAAAAAAATAAATGAAATAAAAAGCAGATAATCGTAGAATAAGCAAAACAGGAGGATGAGAAGGAAACAGAGGGAGGGGGATGTAAATGTGAGGTAAAGAGAGGGAGGTAAGAAAGGAATAAGTGGGGACAAAATGGAGAGGAGGGGGAGTAAAACTAGAATAATAGCGAGGGAAGAAATGTGCTAAGAGCAGGAGGAGAATTGGCTGGAGGAAACCTTTCCAGTCCTTTCCAAAGATGAAGGCAAAAGGAAAACTAGCTTCCCTCATCCATCTAGCGACAGTGAGCTCTCCTTTCACTCTCCCTCCATCTTTTCCTCTCTGCCCACTCAGTTCATTTACATTTACATTACACCCAGCTGGAGTTGATTTGGTGCCGAGTGATGGATGGTGAGGTTCTGATGCTGTTTATAGAAATGGGCTCAGGGGGTTAGCAGTGTCAGCTGTTTGCAAGGTGGCAAACGCAGTCTGATACAATATGGTCGGCTCGTTAGCAACTAAATTGCGACTCAATTGCTAGCTGCAGCGGCGGCACATCTATTTATGGGATATGAGGGTTTAATGTCTGCTGCTTGTCACAGTAACTAGCTAGTTAGCACATCCTAAATAAGTGTGACAAAGACAGTTTGGCCACAGTTCATTACAAGTAAACTTGAGTGCCTTCTATTGAAAGGGAAAAGAATGAAAATGTAGACATGAGTGTATAACGTAAGAAACACACATATAGACTATAGAAATATGCATGTTGTATGCATGAAGTGAATCAATGAGGTATGCATACAACATGCATTAAAAACACCAGCTGCATGTTTGTAAAAAAATGAAACAACTGTCGTAAAATTCATGAATTATCATTGTTTCATCCTGCAGTTTGATAAGGAAAAATGCATAAAAAAACATGTAATTTGCACAGAGTGGGACTGACAGGACTGATCCAGGCAGGATTAATATCACTGGATGCATCTGTGACACTAAAATGACCCAAACTACCCTGTGAAACCAGTGCTGTCAGAAAAGGGCTTTTCGGTGTATTACCAGATGGCCCTTGATGCTGGGATGAAAAAAAAAGTCTGATATTCCTGGAATGACTGTTCATTGCACTTAGGTTGATGAACGCAGCTCATTTTCAACTAGTTCATTTTTTTTGTTGTTTTAAATTTTCATTTCCTGCTCACAGATTCAGTTGTGGTCAGTTTACATGTTAAGTATAGTGATTACTTTTGCTTTTTTTATTGGACGGATCGGCCAGTTTCCTGTTTGTGCACTCAAACAGATCCGCAGCAGAGACAAAGCGATGATTTTTATCTTTCAGCCATACGAAGCCGTCAGCATGTAAAGAAGTTTGATACAACTGTGTACGACATAAATACTGTTGGCATTGAATAAAGCACCTACACCCACACGTACACATTGTCGGGGTGTTTCAGGTATGAATTCCTGTATGTGTCTGGGAAATGAAGACAAAGGAGTGCGGCAGATGATGTCTGACAGCTGCAGAAACTGTGCAGGAGTGTGTTCATAGAAGGAAACGGGGAATAGAGGAAAGTAAACCTAAAAACTCAATCATTCTGTGGACACGTTGAGTTTGTTTTAGACTCAATTCGGCTCCAGTTGGATGTCAAGAAATGTCTCTTTTTTTACTTAACGGTGAGAAGCCGACAGTGGACAAACAAAAAATCCCTCATTACTGACCTCCACAACCTGTCCTGCTGTCTCACGACGCATGATGCACCGCTTCCTGTGGCACTAACTGTTGTGCTGGAAGTAAATCATGCAATGTGTAATCATCCAATTTGCATTTAATTGCCACACTGGTGGTCCTGAAGTGCATGTCATCACAAGATGATGCAAGTTGATGCAGGAGAGCAGCAATTATCCCACAGTCATGGAAGCGGCGCATCCCTGCTCCGTCTCCTCTGTCTGTATGGGACATGCGTTGTATGTGCTGCAGACAGAAACTGATGCAACGCTGCAACATGAGACTGGTGTGTGTGTGTGTGTTGTCCTTTTTTTTAAAAAAAAAATACTGTTTTTTTATCCTGTTAGAAGCCAGTTGTGGCATCCAGTGCAGATGCACTTTATTCCCGAGGAGATGAACACGTCAGACTCATGAGCTGTCAACACTCCATCCGCCACATGTCAGCAATGACTGATGTCCGACGCCCGCTCTCTCTCTCTCCCTTTCCCCTCCTCTCTGCCTCTCTATCTTCTGTTCACTCTGTTTCACAAACACACACACTAACTGCAACACATGCAAACCGCTTACAGTCACAAACACGTACACACACACACACACACCCCTCCAAAACACAGACAGCTGGGGCGTCACTGTCCTGGCTTGTTGCCCTGAGAGAAGCTCAGAGGAAGATGGACAGGCAGGAGCTGTCAGCGAGGACGCAGGGACAAGGAGTCAGCTTCTCACTTCAAATAATGAACCACATGTGAGGCGTCAGCGAGGCTCCAATTAGATCCGATGATAATTATCTCAGCACAAGTCAATCATCCTAATCAGGGTGTGAGCCGCCGGTCGGGCCAGAAAGGGGAGTGAACAAAGCGGGAGGCAGAGATTGGTTGTTTGAAGCTTGTTTGCGTTTGGATGATGCAAACTTTCCCAAGTTTTTTTTTTTTTTTCTAGGTCTTTCCTAAGTTGAGCAGATAAAAGACATTGGAAAGATTGAAAAAGTCTGCATGCTAATTATAAAAACATCAACACTGGGCTATGAGAGCTCTTTGAAATCCTCGTATTCACAAATCTGAGTGTGTTCCGCGTTGATGCTGCATGTTTTCACCCCTCTGACCCACTTTACAAAAACAGCTACTGTCACTTTTTATCATTTATTTTTTATTTGACTCTGGTTTGAACAAGGAAACAAAACTATGTTTTGGCAGGTCAGAGAAAAACATCTTGTGTAACTTGGATTTGAACTTGTTAAAAATGCAAAAGATTTTTTCTCTCTCTCAAAAAATGGCACTTTTTTTTTTCTTTTTTTTAGTTAAATTTGGTTTCCAGGTCAAAAAGAACGACTTCCATGACAGAACTGTGAAGAACTCAGAAAGTATTCAGATTCAGTTTAACTGGGACAAATGATGTGATGAACTTTAACTGGGGTCATGCAAAAGAGTTTCTCATATTGACCATCTACAGATTATTATCAGTTTGACTTGGACTGTAAATATGTCATTGCCTGATTTTTAATAACAATAAAAACAACAGAAAAAGAAACAAACCATAAAACGGGATGAAGTTTTAGCCAAAACTTCTATGTTAGTTTTTCATTTTGTAGAAGTCAGACTGAGATACCTTTTATGCTGCAAACCATAAACGATGGCAGAATGTATAAGGTCTTTAAAAAATATTTCAACAGACATTTATACTCATTTTTAAGCAATAAAAGCCTGAATCATCTCATTGCTTTAGATTACAGCCATCACTTTTTTCTTATTTTCTCAATTATCATCTTTTGTCTAACACAACTGCTCTCCCTCTCTCTGTATTTCCAGCTGTTTATCTCTCTCTCTTTCCATCCTCGTCTCACCCTCTCTCTCTCTGTATTTCCAGCTGTTTATCTCTCTCTGTCTCTGTCTCTCTCCCTCCTTGTCTCACCTACTCTCTCTCTCCCTTCGTCTCACCCTCCTTGTCTCTCTCTCTCTCTGTATTTCCAGCTGTTTATCTCTCTTTGTCTCTCTCTCTTTCCCTCCTTGTCTCACCCTCTCTCCATATTTCCAGCTGTTTATCTCTCTCTGACTCTCTCTCTTTCTCTCCGTGTCTCATCCTCTCTCTCTCTCTCTCTCTCTCTCTCTCTCTCTCTCTCTCTATATATAAATATGTAAATATCTATCTCTCTCTCACTCT
>JAPZDV010000003.1:22871119-22913896 GCA_029814665.1 Acanthurus lineatus | reverse complement strand
CCCCGTCTCCTTCATAAAAAGCATCCCACTTCACATATTCATTTTCCTCCCTGTCTGATTCTGGGGGGGGGGGCGCCACCATCACACCAGACTCCACAGACATTAAATCCACTCCACTTGTTCTCTCGCTCTCCCTCCTCTCATCACTCCATCCCTCTGTCTGCTTCCTCTGACCCCCGCCTGGTGTGTGGCAGGCTTCAGCCTCCATCTCAGCCTTATTGGTGAGTCTTTCAGCAGAGTGGCAGTGAGAGGACCAGGGGGGGCCCGCAGAGTGATGGATGGCCATCTCCTCTCTATTCCCTGACCGCTCTCCTCTCATTGCCTTCCCCGGGCTCGGCTTTGCTGGTAATGGCTTGAAACATGATATGAGTCTAACCTGGTGTTTGCAGAGGGAGGGGGGGAGAAGGAGTCCCCTTGCCAGCACAGACTAAAGTCTCAATCTGACAGGCTCAAGCAGAGACGGGCCTCTGCAGTGGGCTGATTTACAAGATGGAGGCCGAAAAAAGAGGCAGTGCACCAAGAACCAGTCTGAGGAAGGAGAGAGGGATGATACGAGGGAGGGAAAAACAATGAATTTTTAAACAACATATGAAATACGTGCCCACACTGTGTCCCCTCTCTTTCTTTATTTGATTTCAGCCTTTTAGATTCATTTCTTTACATAGTAAAAACACAATTTATACACTATTTGCCTTCAGTTCCAAGCTGCTTCCCAGCATCGCCTCAATAAAGCAACTTGTTCGGCCTCGATGAAGCATTTGTTGAAATCTACCCAGTTGGTTTCATTAAAAGCCTTCAGCTGTCTCCCCATAACCATCACAACAGTCATTCTCATTAATCTTTAAAGAAGCGACCGCAGTGGAAGAAGGATTCAGATGTTGGACTTGAGTACAAGAAGCTCAGATATGTTTTTTTTTTGTTCTATTTCAATGCACAACAGTGAAAACATACACAGAGAGCAGTAATCCTGCATTCATAGTATACTTAAAGTACAAAAGTAAAAGTACGAATTATGCACAATGGCCTTTTTCACAAAAGTATTTGATTATAACTACTGATGCATTCAAGCGTTCGTCACTTTAATGATGCAGCAGGTAAATGTGGAACTATTTTTAATAACTTTGTGTACCTTTAGCTTATATTTTTTATTATTGTACTCAAGTAGAGTACTTGGAGTAAATATACCTACTTGCAACCCATTTACAGCCATAACATCTGGGTATAAACTGAATGAATCTATTGGAAGTGTGGCCTTCAGTTTAGACTCTCTGAACATCATGATAGCATTGTATTTTTTAGCATAATCAATAGTTACACAGTGCAGATCATAGTTTAGAAGTGTAATATATCAGTGATGTTATGCTCATACAAACCTGTGAGTCAGGAAGGGAGACTAACACTTTAAACGATGAGCTAACAAAAAGGAGGTAGCATGAATGTATCAGTGAGCTAGCAGCATGAAGAGCTAGCAGACCGCAGTTCTGAGGTATGGAGCTAAAATTTAATCTGTAGCACTGATGTTTCACCTGTCAGGGCCTCGTAGGAGCAGAGACATGGCTGCCGGACTACATTACGCCACCTTTAATTTTGGAAAAAGCAGTCTGGGAACGTCAGTGATAATTTCACCGACACACATTTACATTCCGCTGCATGAAGCAGCAAAAAAGCAAAACACTAACCCAGAAAAAACATGGACTGATGCTTCAAACCTCTCTAATAATGAAAAAAAACACACTTTCCCCTACTTCCTTTTATTGCTTGCTCCTTTTTATCCCCCCCCTCCCCATCCCCTCCACCTCACCCTGTCAAGTTCAGGGGGCCCAACAGCAGTTTGCTGCTGGCAGCGACCGTCGGCAGAAGAAAAGGAATAAATAAATGAGTGAAAGGTTTGTTAAGAAGGGCGAGGAGAGTGTTCAGACGAGCGGAGCTGAAGGGGCTCAGCTGGAAAGTGTCTGTCTGAACAATAGGAAGCTGACAAAGAGAAGTAAATTGGCGACTGAACAGCCTCAAACAAATACAGACATCTCTCTCACTCAGAGAGTCGTGCTGTAAATGTTTGTTTGCTTGTCTGAGTGTGTGAGTGTGTGTGCTGTCACATATGTGCCTTTGTGGTGATGTGATTGTGTAATTAACTGTGTGTGTGTCGTGTGTGTGCACATACAGTAACGGTACATTATGTGCAGTTTCGTCGCTGACAAAGCTGTGACTGTTTCACAATGAAAAGCACAATGAAAGAAATTCTGGCGAAGCTTCGAGCGATTTATTGACCCCTTTTGTGCAAGAATGTGTTAACAGTTCATCTTTTTCTTTTTTTTTTTCATGCTTTGGACAACCGAATGTTTCATCCCTATCCCGTATCATCTTACAAATCATTCATGCTGCTTCAATATTGATTCCTTAAGCAGTTTCTAGGGCCTTACACTCATTACTTGAATTATACATGACTTATATAACTATCTCATCCCATCCCATCACCGTCTAAATCCACGCACTGTAAGCTGCATCTCCTCTACCTCTTTGGCTGCTAATCCATACAAGCAAACCATCAATGGCTGATGTCAGAGCATGTACTGATCCCATCTATCACCTGATCACGAGCATCTGTTTCCAGCATATTGCACTGATGCGGGAGTGTGTGTGTGTAGTTGTGCCTGGTAATGCTCTATACTGCACCCCTGCTAATGCCGATGTATGGCACGGGATGTGCACATATTAAGACGAATTTAAAGAAAAAAATGTGCACACGCGTTTTCAGTTTCACAGCTTACAGATAAAAACAGATGCAGATAAACACACAAACATGCACACACACACACACACACCAACACGTCTTTGTGTGACCCGGTCCAGAAGCTCTTGCTCAGTGTCATTTGAATCGGCACTAAGAGGCTTAACATGAGCGGCCACTTGCCTCGGCAGAGCCAGGTTCGATCAGACCGAGCGGGGGCTCCCACTGCAGCACATCTGCTCTTCTATATCTCTTTTTTTTTCCTTCCCATCCCCCTTTACACTCACATCTGCACTGTGCTCCTTCACAGGCAAACACATGGAAGACACACACACACATGTTCATGTGCCCTTGGCAAACTACATGCAAGGGGAAGAAATTTCTTAGAGGAGGGGGAATCTCGTGGGGCTACATATGAAGTCTGCGTTCTGAATTTATAGGCGGTGGACGGCAGTTTAATCTACCGCTGACAAAGTTCCACCCAAAGGCCCAAAGGCCTCTGCGTGTGGATTTATATGTTCTTGTAGCATCTTGCGAATGGTTTTGTGAGCATACGAAGTCTGAGGGAAAACTAGAGCAGTTTCAGTCCAGTTATTTCTGTGACCTGGTTGAAGCGTTGAGGCGTAGGACTGATGTTTTTTTTTTAATACTGTATCAATAACAGTTGATCAGACTTTGATAGAGGCATTTTTAGGGTAACAATAGTTCTCATTAGCTGCTAATTTGAAATGCACCAGCATTGTTGCAGCTGTAGATTAGCCGACATATGCACACTTCCAACCTGTCATACACTGAAGCTGGTCAGGACTCGTTTGGCATCACATTATAACACCCGGTGCACATTTGGTGACCGTGTTTGAGGAGTAAACCTTCCTGCCACTTCCTCTTTTCAATACAAGGGTTTTTAAATGTGTCTATCCTTAGGAAATAGTAAAAGTTTGGTTAAATGTGAGCAACAAAACTGCTTTGTTTGTTTTAGAATAAAAATATCACTGGCTTTCACCTTAACTGGGACTTGATCTCTGCCTCTCCAAGCATTTTTTTTCTAGTCTTTTTGTTTTAAGGAGTCTTTGACCTGGTTCAAGTTATTATAGCCTAATAATGATACAGATAGGTTTAGAAAACAGTTACCTATAAGCCTGGTACATTACAAATAGGTGCTAAAATGATACTCATTGCAATGATGGTGTCCACGTTTGTGTGGTCTGGATTAATTAATTAATCAAAATCATCTTTAATGGCTAAACAAGGAATAACTCTGATTTAATAGCAACATTTCCTCATAAATCTTTAAACAAATATGAAGATGTCAAGTCTTTTTCAAACTAAACCATCCATTCATCCATCCATCAGTCTTCTTCGTGGGAACCAGCTGTGCTTTGATGTGACCAAACAGATTAAACGGAAACATAATCTTCACTTTAAGCTGCATCTTCCAGAGGCCTTCCATTGATTTCACACTTGGTTTACAGTCACACTGTACTGGCTCACATTAACATCAGAACCTGGTCCTCCGGAGAGGTGTCGACCTCCTCACAGCTGGCCACACGAGCCTGCAGCAGAACAAACACACACACATGCACACACACACACTCTGCACAGAGCTACAGAGCTACAGATATGATGTACTGATTGCATGGGCCAGAGGGCAGCAATGAGGTGAACGCACAGTATATAGACATCAGAGAAACACAGTACGCGGCGCTGTGGGATGAAACCATGAACAATCCCACATGACACACTCTAACGGACGCATGGACAGCTCAAACACCGGCTCTTCTCTCCTCTATCTTCTCACATCATCCCTCCAAACTACAATTAACCTCTTAAAAAAACTGACACATGCAAAATATGAGAGCGTATGAAATGACATTCTTCATATAAGGAGTCCTAAGGGTGAAAAACTCCATATAATGTTGTCTAATTTCTAATTTGGCTCCAGTAATGTTCATGAAAATAGATTGTTGATGTATTTAAGCTGCACAGATTTGAACTGTTCAGACATCAACTAAAATGAATTTGTTTCATCATTTACTTGCACACAGCCGTCTCATGTTCATCAACCAAGAAAGCAAAAGATTATATCGTCCACTTTTTCATGCCACAAAACTGCACTGTTATAGCATCTACTGACTAATGAATTCATGCTCATTACTCTGCTAATGCTTATCTTCTTCTTCTTGTGCTCAGCAGTGGCAACATGCTATATGTGGGCTAGATGTTTTTAATGAAATTATAATGATAACTTTAGGGCTTTTAGGCCTCTTCAGGATGCAGTGGATCCCAAAGGAAGAGCAGAAAGGAGACATGCAGGGAAAACAAAGGAAAAACTGTGTTTCAGTACAAACACTCAGACAAATAAAGACAATAAAGCAGCTGCCGACTGCTGTGCTATGAAATGGCATTTTTTAACTGAAAGTCAATGACTCATTTAATACTCTGGTTTTGGGGATTTTTTTCTTGTTTTGTTCTTATTTTAACATTTTTTTATAAAGTTTATCAGAACAGAGGATAACAGGAGTGGAACATCACGGAAACATTTATCTCTTGGGGTCCATAAATCATTTTTAAAAAGCAGAAGTGAAGGAACAACCAGCAAAAACAAGTTCCGATAATGGTTTTAATTTAATCTGAGCATGGAAAATCAATAAGTTATTCATAGATTTTAAGTATTGATATCAGTGATGCTAAAACATACATGCACATATGATGCCATGATAAGAAGACAAGGCTTTTTAAACAAGTGAAAAGATGATAAAGGCAGAACATGAACAGGTTAATTATTCAAATTGATCCATAAATTATTTGCTTTTTTTTTTTTTATATTTTGGCTGAATTTGGTTCGGTGATTCTCTTTTGTTGAACAGCACTGTTGTACTCTGACACTTGGGTGCTAACAGATGGTGTTTTCAAAGCCAGCACCTCTCCAGTCATGCATACGATCCGCTGCAGTCCTGCTGCATTCAAGCACCTATTAGACCTACTGCATTTTCTACGTAAAGCCTTTAATCATAAATAAGTGCTGCAGCTTTGCATTTGCAAACATACGTAAACACATTTGTGCATTACTAACACACTGTGTGTGTGTGTGTGTGTGCTCTGTGATTTGGGTGCACTGACCCTTTAACAGTGACTTAATGTTTTCTTCACTTGATTTCAGTAAAGCCACAGTCCGAGCAGCCGACAGCGGCCATCTTTACCATTGCTGCTATTGAGATTGATAGTAATATGGACGAGCGAGCAGCGGTGAAGCGTGCCAGGTGTGTGTTCATCAATCAAATCAAAGAGTGTTAAGAGACGCGTCTCACGGACCAAATGGCTGGTTTTGTTGATGATGCCCAAAGAGCATTTTAAAGTTTCATCAGTCACACCAGAGCATGTCAATCATATCTTCGCCAGCTCTTATATTTACCGCCAGAGGGTGGGACTGTTTCTGTTGTGTGCATCCTACAGTGCTCTGTGTGTGTGTATTTGGAGTCTGTGTGTACATGATAGTGAGTCTTTTGATGTATTTGGACTCAGTTTGTTCTTGTGGGACAATTTATCATGTCTCCTGGCTCCCAGGGTGTGGAAACACAACACACAAATCTCCCCACCTCCCTGCAGGATGCAGTAGTGGGCAAACTGTCCAAATATCCAGGATTTATGGGGTGTAAAACATCTTGCGGGCTCCACAGCACATCACTTCTGCCAGATTTGGAAAGAGAAGTTAGAGGAATGGCAATAACTGACTTTTTTGTGTGTTTCTGTGGTGCTGGAAGGATTTCAACCTGTGAAACAACTTGCAAACTGTGACTGCAGGAGCAGTGAAGTAAGAGGTAAAGATCCTGGAGTCCCACACAGGTGTTTCAGGTATTAATTAGGCTAAGTGCTGCTTGTGCTGAGCTTTGTGCAGCATGTAAGCAAAACAGCATGTGTATCATCAGCAGAAGCATTGACATTAAAAAAATAACAACACAACAATCCAAATCCTACAGGAATAGATCTTATTATGTAACATTTAAAACCTGGGAGACAATGAAATCAAAGTTCCCCACAAGGTGATTGAGATTTTTTAGCATGTGGACCATTTTAAACTAGTTTCTCTTCGCTTGCTGCAGAGTAACATGTGGCATGTCAGCCTGTCAGATGGATTGAAAGGTCTGTGTAGGAGCTTCAGAGGTGTGTGTTGTTGTACAAATCTGGATGTAACTGGGTTTTGTGTGTTTTTGTTTGTGTTAATCTAATGTGTCTATATTTATATGCACCTTCCATCTTCAATATGCAGCTATGCTACATGCAAATTCATGCATGCTGTAGGTGTGAAGCAAACCCTGGAGGAGCACACACGTGTGTGTCTGCACACACTTTCACAATGACAATAACACCCTGTTAAGACTATATTTATCTTTCCTGTGCTTTCACAGAGGAGGAAAGACACCTGGCTTGTTAAAGACGGCTCATTCCTTCTCGCATTGTGTGTGAAAAACATATTTAAAAGTCAATCAGATGATAACTTACATGATGAATAAAGAAAGAAAGAAAGAAAGAAAGAAAGAAAGAAAGACTGGTTTTGCTAACAGAGATCAATTAAACCTGGACAGAAGTGAACATCATAAGTCGTTTTCATTGTAATTATTGCAGTTTCTTAAAAAACTCTGTCATAAATAAACTGTCTGACCTGCTGAGTCCCCCCCCCCGTGGACTTTGTGGTGATGTGACAGTGTGAACCGCAGAGCCAAAACCCTCCACTGTGGTTGTCTTAACTAAATTAACTGAAGGAGGCGTGACCACAGGAGGCTGCGGCGTCCAACCCGAGCCGCGGTCGTCCTCAGCGCCGCAGGACGCGTCAACGCTCATCACTGCTCAGAGAGTCCGCAGGGCGATGAAGACAGACAGACGGAGCCGGAGAGAAAACCCGAATCACCTGAACACCTGCATGACTCAGCAGTATTTGTATTTGGATTGGCAGCGAGCGAGAATCTGTATTCAGGAGGCGCTCAGTCTGTTCCAGGATCGGCCGAATGATGTAAAGATTTTCCGAAAAATGTTTCCTCTTGGATTCCCGTCCTTTTCACTCTGCTTTTTTCTGCTTCTTCTTCTTCTTCTTCTTTCATTTTCCCCTGACTTCACCTTACTGAATATTTCTATATTACTTCTGCAGTGATGTTGTAAGGGCAGTAAAGTCTAACATTTCAGTCTTCGTCTCTGGTTAAACTCACATATTTGATTCCCATTAGAATCCAAACTAGATTATCTCTCCTGTACGTGTTTACAGTCTTTACTGTAAAAGCTATGATGCAATTTTTCTATTATTCTGTCCACCTTATTCCCTCCATCTGTCTTTTTATCTATCCACCATATGGCTCCATCTATACATTTATTCACCCATGTTTTACATCCTTTATCACCTCAAACAGAGCCGCGTTAAACATATGTATCTTTGTGTTAAACCTCATATAAGGCAGATCCTTGTATTCACCGTCTGTGAAAAGAAGACTCACTTTTAGAACAAAAAAAGACAAATAAAATGAAATGAGGGCAGAGAGAAACACACACCTCTGCATTCCTCATAATGCCAAAAGACTCGCTGCTCCTCAGCTTCCACTCAATACTTTGTGAGCTATTCTTTCGCTCATGGGCATCAATTCAGGAGTGTACGAGTGCAACATGTGTGTGACTAATACATCCTCATCCTTGGCAAGGCCTCGCCGAGAGCACAGCAACCCACAGAGATTTTAGAGAAAGACATAAAAAGAAACTCTCTATGCTCCCAACTGTACCGGAGCTCCTTGTGAGGGTGTGAGACTCCGCCGAGAGGTAAGAAGTACAGTCGATAGTCGGAGTGTTCACCAGGGGCTCGAAGCAGGCAGGAAGCTCCGGCTCCTGTTTACCGTTTGTGAGGGAGACCGAGGAGAAAACACATCGCATTAACGTGCAACCGTGCATTTTTTAGATCAGATCTGCTGGGTTTGTTTCTGTGCTGCTTCAACAGAAACAGAAGAGTAAGTGACGGTTGTCTTAAACTGGAGAAACAACAGGAGTTCAGATTGAGGTCAAATCAGTCAAAGTAAGAACACCTGTGCAGGTTCACACAGGTGAGTGTGTGTGTGTGTGTGTGTGTGTGTTTGAGCTTTAATCAAGCATCAGTGGATTCAAATGAAACTCAACTAAACTGTGTGAACTGATGTGACCACATGCCAAGTTATGATCAGAATTCTTTTTATTAAACAAAGGCTTTATAGCAAAACTCCCATTTAAATTTCCATCCAGCTCAGGAAAACTGTGGATTAAATGAAACTGAATAAAACCAGTTTTTCACTCGTAAAGAAGCTAAAATTCAGCTTTTACAGCTCAGTTTCTGTTACATCACATATGATTTTTATCCTCATCTTCTGATGCAGCGGCTGATCTTTAAAGACAGAACAGTAACACTGTTAAGTTGAAGTGACATCCTCTTCACTTTGAAAAAAAAAACATATTGCTAGAATGACGTCAGTCTCCTTTTAAGCATTAAAGGAATTTTTTTTTCTTGGAAGGACCAAGTCTGCCATTTAGATGAGAAACTTCTACTTGTTCCAAAGAAAAGACAGCATCTTGAACCATGGGTTTGTAAAACAGAGAGCTGCTTTTGATTTAAAAAAAACACAATGATCACATCCAACAAGCACATTTTTTTCTGCTTTTTCTGAGCAAATAGTATTTTCATTTTCCAATAAAGCTCCAAAAATATATATTCAAATGAAATAAGTAACAGTTTGACCCAATTATGTATCCTCATTACATTTCTGTGACATTTCCTGCCTCTATTCTACAGTTAATAGTACAAAGAGTGAAAGGAGGAGAGCAGGAGGTCTATAATAAGCAAAAAAAAAGTATGTGGCATTTTCTGACTCGGAAGTCCTGACTCTTAATATCTTCACACACTTGTTTGTTTGGATTATTGTGCCAGTGTGTGTTGGGTTGCAGTATATTACAGCTGTTCAAATTATTCTGCCCACTCCCCGTGTGTGGAAAAATGAGGTTGGATCGCATGCTTTTCATTGCCGAGCATGTTTTTTTGAAAGTGTATTAGCGTGTAAGCACCTATTTGATGTTTACAGACTTCGCCTTGCATGATGGATTTTCCCAAAATGCCAAACGCTGTTCTCATCTCCTGGTCCCAGCAGGCTAAAGCGAACCTTCAAAGGAGTTAGGAGATTTGACTGAGTAACTGGCCTCGAGGTGGAACACAGCTGAGAGGAACTCGAGAGTGCAGACTCACTCAGACGTGCCAGCAGATTACTTTTCCTCTCAGTGTGAGACATTTTAACTTATCTGCAGGATTTGGTGGACTAGAGAAAGAAATACAAGATGAGTCAATCATTTTTTAAGCCATCTTTGGGTCGCATGTTTATCATTTGGTGCCTTATATAAAAGAAAACAGTCCAAAAAAAAGGAGATATGTGGTTATATTAAGTTGCTTTATTTAGATTGATCATTCTCTGGTGACTTTATTCCTGGACAGGCTGCTAAATGAAATGAGAATAACAGAGAGAATAAGACAGAAAGACAGAGTGGTTGTCTGAGTGATGGATGAGATGAACCGCAGATGTAGAGAGATGGACAGAGTGACGAAATGACAAGAAGAATCAGTTTGTTTCAGAATGAATATAAACCTGCAAAAAGACTGACAGCCTAAAATTTAAACTTAAAGGTTTGAAAAAAATGAACAGTTTTATAGATTTAGCAGTGGAACTTCTGGAGGTTTGGTAGTTTCTCTCTGAGTTTTCATAAAATTGTGTCAAGCAAGTCTACACCAAATAAAACATCTAAAATCTGAGTATGTGATCGACATATTTCACATCTGCCCGTCTCAAATCTTACATGCATGCTTGCGTGTCTTTGAGACGTCAGCACACATCCGTTTGTTTCAGAGGGGGAGTGTTTTCGCCTCTTTCTAATTGGAAAACGAATGGGAAGTGAGGCACTTAGCAGCACTGAGAGCGGAGCAGGACAGCCCTGCAAAAAGATGACTGCAGTGTGAGAACGGCAGCACGGAGCCGTAAATGTCACGCTGTCGGCAGCAGAGAAAGCAGTGAGGTGGAGGAAGGATGGAGAAAGAGAGGGAGGGTGATGGAGAGGAGGTGAGGAGTCTCATTGCTGCTCATCACACACACACACAAAAAAACTCAGTGGTGAAAGTTTTCTGTCCAGTAACTTTGGTTCAAGTTGTGACTATAAAACATGAATCTGCATCTATATAAATGATTCCTTGTTACAAATGTGTCAAAAACGTCACCATGATATTGAACTTAAACTGCTCACACACACACACACACACACATATACACTTATATGTAAAGAACAAAGCATCGTGTTTGCGTCCTCACACCGTTAAACAAATGCAAAGCAGATTTTCTCATCCAAGAGCCGAGTGTGGCGCAGGGAGGTTAATCCACTGCTTATATAATTTCTTAATTTCCTCAGCGGGGCATAATTATGCAACACCACAGTGTGCGTGTGTGTGTGTGAGTGTGTGTGCGTGCATGTTATCACTGTATCCCCTATGTCTTTTCTTAAGTGATAAGGCTCACGTTTGCAAAATGACGTTGGTTCTCACCACATAAGCTGATCTTTCCTCACAGCAGTTTTAAAACATCTGTTTTCAGGGTAAAAAGATGAACAGATTCATTGAAAAAAAACATCTCCAAGACTCCGAGCGATGGTCACATTAACATAACCATTACCAAACCAAATCACGTCCTGTGAGAAATTATTCAAAAATTAAAATACTTCCTTGTTTTTTTTCTCTCCGTTATGTGCATTAACTGTGTGTATGTGTCACATGAGAACACACTCTTCTCCTGATAACAAACACATGTTCTCTAATTACAAACCTACTTTAACAATTTGCCTCCAGAAAAAAGTTTCATACTAAATAAAAAATCAACTCTATAATGTCCGGTGTAGCTTGAACTCTTTTTTTTGCACCTTCTACAGAAAACTCACAGGTTTGTAATATATAAGGGTTGTTTAAAGTTGTTTAAAACAAAGTTTCCTCGATAATCAGTCGACTCAGTTATAAGCAGCTAATGCCACTGCAAAATTATGGCGTTAACTGAAGTTATTTGCACATTTTTTAGAAAAAACATGCAACCAATAGTGGAAATGCCCTTTTATTATAAGATTATAACTCCTTTGCACATCCTCAGTAAACTCTGTTTCTAATTACAGGTAAATGTGTCCAATTTTCTTGACAAATTTGCAACAAAGTTGAGATTATTTCTCATTTTAGAGCCTTTAAAGGTTTTAATTTGAAGGTTTCAGATTCTCCCGTCACTCATAATGCACGCCTGATTAATTTTTGGATTGATGTCAGATATATTATTTACTGTCTGTTGCTGGTTTTAGCTCATAGAGAAACTGATCTTGTGCTTGTGTTTTTTTGTTTTTTTATGATGACATTTTGTGCTCAGACTATCACTTTATTCCTGTTCCCAGAACTAAGAGTGCTGGAACTGCTAGTGCTGCTGGAAGACTTCCAGCGTTACTCAGGCCAGATAAAGAGAGATGAGGAGAAAGAAATAAACTTCTAAATACTCAGAGAGAGGAGAGATTGCCCGGAGCTGCTGGGTGTGTGCATAAGCCGTCCCGCGGGTGCTTATCGAGCCGGGGGAGGCCCGGGGGCAGCGTTGTCAAGAGGGTGAGCGGGCCTCGTTTCAATGGGCGATTAAACGGCTCTCCCAGCTTGTCCTCGGCCCCTCCACCGCCGCCCAAATCTCCTCTGACTAACACTTCCTCCCCTTCACCTTCTCCCTCTCCATCTTCCTCTTACAGGAAGCCTCTCCACGCTCTCCGCCCGTCCTGCCATTTTAAATACTGTCTCTTGTCTCCCTCTGAGTTTTTTTTTTCAGGGTTTCATTCAGTTTTTTCCTCGTCAGTGTGTCATCACACTCTTCCTGTTCTTGTGTTTCATATTTAATTTGATTTTGTTTGAGTGTTTCTCCGTGTGACATCATAGCTCGACTACTCAGATGACCTACTAGTGTCGAGATCAGAGGATGGAGATGTTGGCAGTCTGGTCTTTCTGTTGGTGCATCTGGTGCAGATTTTGGCTAAATACTGATACGCTCTCTGTGCAGTTTCTTGGCTGACAGCGTTACTCAACTGTGAGATCTAAATTTTAAGTTATAAACATGAAAAATATGATTGTAATGAGCAAATTACTATAAAAATGAATTAGTTTTTTTTTTTTTTTTTTAACCATAATGAGCAACTGAAAGCTGATTATTTTGTTTGTACATTCGCTGATTATGTGGGTTTTTTTGCCGTCTTCATTTTGATGCACTCGGCTGATTACTGGTCTGTTTCTGTGCTTTTTTTTTTTCTTGAGCATTTGACCTTTTCGGTGTGTAGATGTACTTCTGAAAGAGTGCATTAGCGGTCTTTTTCCCTACATGTTTGTACATCTCGGTGAGTAGGTGGATGTGTACGTCTACAAGCTCACCCACATTTGATTAAGTGCATGAGTGGGCACTTCATCCCCATCAGAAGCCACGATTACTCCCTTTACTGCCACGCTGATTGAGCTCAGCCCATTCAATAATTTGACTTGATGAAAGGCTCCGCGCCTGTTGAATAATACCTACCACGTTCCTCTAAGCATAGGTGTGACCAATTAGAGAGGATTGACGCTTTTATCCCCAATCCCTGCGAGACAAGCCGTCGTAAATACAGCTGAGGGCCTACCAATGGAGGCCGCTTATGTGTCCTCTGAGAGGGCGGGAGCGAGGTGGTGGTGGTGGTGGCGGTGGTGGTGGAGGTGGGCTTGCATCCTGGCCTAACCAGAAAATTTGGATTTGCTGCTTGGTCGCTGTGCCGAGCCTGGATTCAGCTCTGTGCAAATGGCTGTTTAATTTGTTCAGTGTTGCAGGTAATTTCTCTCATTCACTCAGGGCAGCTCGGTCCCACGGCGGCTGCAGGCGAATCGATAAGGATTCAGAATATAAGAGACCCAAAAAAAAAAAAAGAAAAAAGAAAAGTTAGGCTGAGATCCTGAGGTGTGTGTGAGGACAGACGAGTCTGCAGAACGAGGCGGTGAAGGTGAAAGAGAGTGATTACAGCGAGAGGAGAGAGGAGGAGAAAGGATTCGGTTTTTGTTTACAGCATGAAGGAGCTCGCTTTGGGACGGAGGGGGGGGGGCCGGTCAGGAGTGAATCATGGGAGGTTTCCTCGAGGCTAAACAATACTGAAGAAGTGCTCTGCGAAGGGGATGGCTGTGGGTTTCACTGTGTGTTTTTCGTCCTTTTTGTTTATGTGGGCACAGAAATCGTTGCACACACGTGAAAATACAGATTCAACGGAGCTTCAAACTCCTGAAAGCGTCGACTGTTTACATTCATGGCTAGTTTTATTGTTCATAACCTCCCGGTGAAGCAAAGGAGGAGGAGAGGAAGAAAGAGGAGTTGAGGGAGAGAGGTAGGAGCCTTTGACATGCTGCTGAAATATTGATGAAGTTGCAAAGTGGTGTTTCGCTAATAGCCATCTTTTAGCATTTGCTGACAGGCCATTATAAGGCAATTTCCTTTTTTTTCTCTTTTCTCATTCTCATTGGCTGTTTTCTCCTCTTTTTTTCACCTTCCTAACCATTCGCCGTCTGTCTTTTATTCAACAACTATAGTACAATAATTATCAACCACAGCTGCTCTGCTCAGTTCTGAGGACTGAGCAGGTTTGAGTCGAACACAAATCTGCATCATCACCAAAAGTAAAGCGAGGGAAAGAGGAAGCGGGAAATGAATAAAATCTGTGTTTATGTTTTTGAGTATTTTAAATCAGACCTGTTTGAGAAAATGTGTCACATCAACCTTCATTCAGGTGACGGCTGCCATCCAGGAAGGTGAATTTTAAATCATCCAACACTCAACCTGATCACCTGATCTGGCACCATCAGAGTTTGACTACTTTTTCCACAAAGACAAAAGAGCTCAGTGGTCTTCAGTTCGACAGAACGATGAGATCAGTTCTGCTTGTGGAGACTTTGTGGGGTCCAAGATGTCGACTTTACAAATATGGCGTCCGCATGCATCATGACTGTTGAACTAAGTGTGTAAATGTAGAAAAAAGTGCCAGTTTTTCTCAAACAGACTCAACTTATCAATCACTTCTCGTATGCAACTAATCAGGTTAGCCAACATGTAGGTCATTTCACATAAAGGACAAAATGTAGTCGCTGACTGATGCTTTTATTTTGTAGGGGACGTTGTGAGTGCTCTTGCTCGTCCACGCAGCAGAATTTTCTCCGATGTAATGAAAAACGACGCAGCACATCATGATTCACTGTGCATCACACAAAAAGTAACCTCATAACAAATCCTCCAGAGAGCGCCGCGAAGCGAGAGCACCTGACTGTGTGGAGCGCCGTGTGCTCACCAGTGCAGCCAGTACAGTCGGGCCTAGTTTGTACAGAAACAATTACTTTAAAGGGGAATGAGTTTGATTACAAGCTGCCCTGTGAGACTCAACAAGCAATTACAAATCAGTAAATAATAATTACTACAGCAGCTCGGCCGAGGGGCCCGTCTTCGGAAGAGGCAGAGAGCTCATTGGAAACGGATAGTAGTAACATCAGAGCTTTCATTATTTTTTTTCCCTCTCTGTCTCTCTGAAATATCCACACACAAACATCTAGACATGCACACACACTAAAGAACTGCTGGTATTCGGTATAAGTGCGTCTTAAGTATGTAAGTGTTATTATTAAGTAACTCTCGAGCCTGCATGAACCATCATATGGGACCTGTAGTGTTAATACAACTGCATATAACTGATAGACAGAGGCCTTCCAGTTCTTTGTTTCTAGTCGTGTGCTGTTCATTTTCTCTGCACGTTTTAGTTAAATTTCATAGCATGTATACTGTAATAGCATCGTCGTGCCATCTGTATACCAATTTCCTCATTTCCTGTAGCCGTTCAGATGATGGATGAGGTGTTTTATGTCATTCTGTTGACGTGTTAGTCATAAAAACAATCAAATTTCCTCTTTTTTTAATAGATTATAAGGTTAAAGGGGGCTCAAAACATTGATGATAACAAAAAAAAACAGGTCAAAGCAACACAATCCTAGAGAGAGGCTATGAATTACAAAGGTCATGAGATTGAGG
This sequence comes from Acanthurus lineatus, assembly GCA_029814665.1. Classification (NCBI taxonomy): domain Eukaryota; kingdom Metazoa; phylum Chordata; class Actinopteri; order Acanthuriformes; family Acanthuridae; genus Acanthurus; species Acanthurus lineatus. Next base: position 22,898,044 of record JAPZDV010000003.1, on the reverse strand, counting down.
GAGATTGACCTGAAAAGTCGTGTAAATCACACAGTTCAATCATTGCAGCCAAACGCCGGCGGCTAAGAACACCAGAGGTTAACTGAAGACCCCGCTGCTGTTCGTGACGTTTGATCCGCTGTTCATACTGAGGATCCTTTATTTTCTTAAGATGTAATCGCTCGGATGGTTAAAAAAAAGCATCTCTTGCATTGACAAATAAATAATAAAAATGATAAAGTCACATGTATCATAAATCAAAGATGTTAAAACTGACGGTTAAAATCTGCGAGTTAAAGGTTGAATTAAACTTTTTCGTTTTGAAAATAATCAGAGCGAGCTGTTCTCTTATGCTTCACTTTATGTCGCGGTTGGTTAAGAAAAGCACACCTGAGCTGCCTGTCATCAGACAACAACTTGTTCATTTCTTTGTTTTCTACTTCTTGTCTATTAATCCCGGTCTGAGAGGAACATGAACTGTGACTGGCACCTTGGAAATTAAACCACTGATCCATTTTAGTTGTAAGTTTTCCTCAAGAATATTCAACTTTTATGTACTTTTCCCAGCGGATAATAAATTGTTTGTTGTCTATGAAAGGATTAGGATTTAGATCAGTGCAGCTTTATTGTGAGCGAGGTCTTGATCCTTCGGTTATTTGAGGGATTTAAACGTGGAGAGGTCAGAAAACTATCTGGTTTGTTTCACACGTTGTACAGATAAAGGTTTACAAGAGATTCACTTCTTGAATCTCTCTTTGATAAAAGTTGACCAGAGATCAAATTTTGACTCTCAACTAATGAAAGTTTAGTTCTTGAATCATATTTGATAAACTTTCTCTGATAAGCTACATGATATTTAGTTCTTCTGTATCATTGAATTAAATTCTACCACCAACACTAACTTCATTAATTAGTAATGAGTCATTTTTGTCAAGTTTGCTTGGTAACCTTCATTTTGTTCTGGTCGCATTGTTTGTAATATCGTATTAATACAAATGATCTTCTCTACATCCCAAGAAGAGTTATGAATCAGTGGCAATATTGGAAATATTGCTCTCATCGATCAGTTCCTCCATGCATATGAATTCACACACATATGAAGATGGATTTCCAGACATTAGTTGAGACGAGAGAAAATGGAGGTAAAAGGGCAAGCGGAGAAGAAAAACGTCCTTTTTCTCGGATGAGAACTTTCTCCAGCTTTTCCTGATGGATCCGAAAGAAAATCCCAGTTAGGTTGAAGGAAGCAACTCCTCAGTTTTTCTCATGCAATCTTCAGAAGAAAGTGACAAGAAGTTGTCTAACGAACATCACGAGACGCTTTGTGACATCGTTCGGATCCATCTCTTAAAAACCTTCAGAGCTGTTTCTTCATAGACTTCAGTGAATCAGAAGATGCAGCACATCCCAGGATGCTCTGCTGCCACCGGCAACTGGAAATATGTTGCAGGGTTAAAAGACAGCTGACAAATTGTCACACATGTTAAGCCGAAAGGAAAAAAGCTTAAGCCTAAGCTACAGTAAGTCACATCTTTGTTGATTGATGTCAAAGAGGCCGTGGCCTTCTGATCCCAGGTCATAATGGTGCTTTCTGGGTATCAAACACACTGAGTGACAGGATTTGCTCACCAGCTCTTAGTGACGTAAAACGGATGCTGCGATGTGTCACATGCTTTGCATGAACCTCACGTTGGAAAAAAGAAAAAAAGACCGGTTACATGAAGCTGAATGATGTGAAAAAAAGGTGAAAAGGTGAAAAGGTCGGTGGAAGTGAAACCCAACTTTTAAATTGGTGGGTTATAAAAAGTTCATGTCAGAAAAAGCAGAGAAGCAGAGAGTGTAAAAAAAAAACACTAAAGTTAGCTTTCATTTAAAATTCTGACACAGTTTATTATTATTACATGAAGGGAAGACGGAGGAAGAGGAAGTGGAAAGTTTGGATAGTTTTGTAAAAATAATCCAGTTGGAAGTTGGGTGTGTGTGTGTGCATGTGTGTGTGTATGTCAGAGTGTACATATTTTATACGTAATGACAAGCAGAGTCCTAATACTGCATCAGTATCAAGTCAGGCAGAAATTGCGTTTCAAGCAAGGTGCACACACACACACACACACACACACACACACACACACAAAAAACACACACACATGCAAAGGCATCATCTGTACAATGCATTCACGCACGCACCCACCCACACATCACAATGAATCACCTGTTATTCTATTCAAATGATCTTAACATTTGACCAGCTTCGCTCTACCTGCAGCCTTCCCGTCTCTCTCTCCGTCCCACCGTCGGTTTTTAAGCCTGTAACGTTAGCGGGCGGGTGGGGGGGCGCTGTGTGCATCGCTGCCACGTGAAGCCCAGTTGATGTTATATTCTATTTTCTGAGACCATGCGGCGTTCACTTTACTCATCCAGAGGAGGTGGAAGTGGGGAGGGCAGCAGAGGAGGAAAAGTGTAGCAGTGATTGCAATGAGGAGGAGGAGGTGACGAAAAAACACACAGATGTAAGAAAAGAGGAGGAGGAGGAGGAGAGAAAATGTCGTGCAAGACGTTTATCTAGGTCATCTTTGTCTTTATCCTGACTGGCTTCCTTCCCTCCCCGCCTCTCCCTCCCTGCCTCTCAATCCCCCCCCCCTCATCTCCCAATATTGTTCATCCACTAGCCAGTGCAGCATGTTGCCTTTTTTCCAGTTTACTTCTGCAGGCTTGGATGCTAATGGCTGGCCATGAAAGTTTAAATACCCTGAATGGCTCAATAATTTAATAATTACCTCTTAGCAGACGGACAGCAGGAGTCTCCTCTGCCCATCCTCTTCTGTTTCTCTTCTGTCAAGTGGAAAATGGATCACTAAGTTTGGGAGATGGTTGGAGTTTATTAAAAATCGAAATTCAGAGTTCCTCTTCAGACACATTTTAACGCATCTGATATGATTAATATTTCGTTTAATGTGGTTTTTCCTCCATAAAATGTTAAGAAAAAAAAAGGGGCCAGTGGCACATCTACTCTTTCTCCCTCATTGAGTTAATTCTGAATCTATCAATCACAGGCTTCACGCCCTGCTCACCAAACTGCTGCTTATGCTAACCTGACTGATGAAAGAGCAGCGAGCATCAGAGGAAACCCGGCGAGATTCAGCCACACAGGTTGGAGCCTCAGTCAGACTCGGATGAGGAGTCTGTTGTGCACCGAAGACAGAAAACTAGCAGATGCATCAGAGTCGGTGTCTTTTTTTGTAGGTGTTAGCTTGTAAGTGACAGAGGCTGCATAAGTGGTTGTGATCATGCAAAATCTCACTCTGTGTGATGACAGGTCCTCTCTGCGCCGAATATTTCAGATTGCTTTGCATGATTGCCTTTCCAGTTTGTGATGTAGTTTCACCGAGATGAATTTTACTCTCAGATTATAGGGAAGTGCACAGGCACCCCTTCTTTAGCAGAGGGATGTGAAAAAGCCTTTTTTATGACAAACTTTATACAGATATTAATGGGTGGAGTCAAAGTTTGACATTTCAGGGGACACATGGGGAAGAAATACACATATTTAAATGGAGGGATCTTAAAGCAGAGCAAATAAACTCGTAAAATGCTGGCATATGTGTGTTGGAGCCTAATTAAAGTGTTTTGGACTCTGCACCATCTGCAGGAGGTCACACAGGCTGCACAGTCCTGCAGGAGGAGAAATACGAAGCGCATGAACGTGTTTACACTTTTTTTTCCCCCCACACTCTTCAAGCCTTTTACATTTTAATTACATTTGCACTCAGTGCCTCTGTTTCCACTTTGTCTTCCTTGTAATGCAATCTGCTTTTCCACAACCTCCGTTTGCATTTGAGAACAACATACTTTTCTGTAGATGTATAAACAAAAAAAAAAAAGGGGGAGGGAATATTGTATCTGTAATGCAGTCCCTCGCTTCAGGGAAGTCATATGCCGCAGAAACACTGGTGTGAATCGTGCACATCACGTCCTCGCTCTGCTCCTCTTCACTGGCTCTATTTTTCATCTCACACACACTTATGTTTCACTTGGGGACCTAAATAACAAAGCAAGCAGAACTGGGCAGGCGAGGAGGCGTCTGCTCCGGAGAGAAGCTCACAGGCCTCGCGTTTGTATTATCATATCTAAGAGCACACCTCAAACACTGTCGCTGCTCCCAGCGCTGACACACACTGTTGTGTCTCTCTGGAAGACAGCCAAGCAAAATTATACACCACAACTAATGGTTTTTAAAGTGTGTGAAAACTCCGATTGTTCAACCAGCATATAAGAGAAATTGGCGGTAATGGAGCAGCGACGATTGAGTCTCCGTGTGCAATCTGAAGAAATGGGCGCCGCAACCCCCAAACTGTACCCGATGTGACTTTCAGAAATGTAAGTGTTATGGATTCCAGGAGGGGGAGGGAATAGATAGATAGAGAGAGAGAACCGAGTGACTATGCATTTCAGAGATAAGTATAAATGGGACAAGGGGTGGTGTGAGTCACGCTTCACAAATCTCTGAGCCGAGCCAGAGCAGACCTGGGTCTGCACTCCCTCTCTCTCTTTCCCTCTTCAGCTTTTTTCCTCCATGGGGTGTGAAGGCCCGAGGGTTCCAGTCTTAATTACTGATGAGAGATGCAGAGCCTGAACACCTGGCCTTACCTCTCAGCATGATTCACTCCGGGATTATTTCTCACCCGATGGTATTGCATGACTAGCACTTAGACCTCAAATAAAGTCTAGTGCATGCAGTTCAGAGAGTGTGTGAATGTGTGTGTGTGTGTGTGTGTGTGTGTGTGTGTGTGAGAGTCCTGTGGTTGTCAGGTGGTAAAAAGCTACTCTGCACCTCCTGAAGTCCTTTCCAGTCTTCAGTAGCATTATTTCCCACAGTCTGGCTGGACAGCCGAAGGCGACACAAACACAAGCAGCAGCACTCAGGTGGTGCGTGATGGAGGCACATTAACCCTCCACGACCGTCCACCACATCTGCTTCAGTTTGTTTCCCACAACTTTTTGCGGTAATTTCTGTTCTGTTCTGCTAAAACTGGTGATAAGCTCTCTTTTGGCCACCGTCTTTTGATTGGTCCAGTAATTAATTCAATGTAATTCAATGCAAATACGTTTGTTTATGAGATAAGAACAAGCTTATTAATCCTTCATGATCATTCAGAACTAGATGTTTCTTTGTTAAAACTGGATGTTATAAATAGAAAATGCTGTAAATTTGTGTCAATGACATTTTTATGTCAGTTAGCAGAAACATAAACAGCTGCCACAGGCGAATACCCATGATGCTTTGATAAAATTCTGTCATTCAGTTTGATGGCAATGACGTTCTGCTGAAATCAAAAAGCTAAAACTTGAAATTTGCTCCAATTAGTCTGCGGAGGATTTTGCTAATAGCATCCCAGAAGAAACCAGTCGGAGAACGTTGATTTCGTCCGGACACGATTTCACTGTGAAGTCTGCTGAGCTTGCACTTTCATGTTTGATCTCTTCCTTCTTCTCCTCCTCTTCTTCTCACTCCTCCCCCCATCTCTCACCCTCGAAACACAATGCCAAACTGCAGACGGCAGAGACGCGTCTGCCTCGTGTCAAACTCTTCTCCAATTAGAGCTGTTTTTTGACAACTTCAGCTCCATCCATCTCAGCGTGTTCAGATCTTCACCACCGGCCTCCTCTCGCTTGCTTCTTTTGGTCTCCTCTCTGTTCCAGTTTGCTCCTCTGCTGGAATATTTCTCCAGCATCCTCCCTTTATCCCTCTCATCTTTCTCCTTTTATCTCGCTCTTCCTCCCTTTCTTCTCTTCCTCTTATCTGCCTTACTTCCTGATAACCCTCTTGCCATTTCCTGCCTGTTCTCACTTCCACACCTCTCTCCCTCTTTCTATTACCGGCCGTCTCATATCACGCCAGCCCGGCTCGTGGTGCAGCGTGGCGCCTTTTGAATAGTTATCAGAGTGTGTCTCCTCAGCTGTAGGTTTGAATGCTGAACATACAGTTATGCAGCCAGTGAGAGGGAGTTGGAGCTGGGGGGGGGGAGTAGGAGTGGGGGGTGCAGGCAGTGCTGCCAGCTCTGGGAGATGGATGGAGGGGATCAGAGGCTTGACTGACAAGGCAAATTGTAATAAATGACTCCCTTGCCAGCTGACGAATGAATGCACAGAGCTAGGAATAGAACCAATCACAACAGATAAACACTGACATGACACACAGCTTGTGTGTTCTCCCCCTAATGTGACCCACTTTTCTCTTCTTCTTCTTCTCCTTCTTATCCAAACTGCACCCAAGTGTCAAAACTTGGTATTTTATGCATTATGCATTCACCTCTTGTTGAGGTCGTGTGTGTGTGTGTGTGTGTGCATACTGTAGCTCACACACTGCATGCATGTGTGTGAATTTGTGCGTGCATGTACCTGTTTGTGTAACGTTCACAGCAGCATAGCTGTGATGGATGGAGTCCTGTGCTGCTCTGCTTGGGCCATTAGTCAGCCAGAGATCAGAGGCTGGCCACCTGGGTATAATGTACCGAGCGAAAGGGTGAAGGCCAGGACACACACTTACCACGGTGTGTGTCTGTGTGTTTATGGAGCTTTATGTGTTGCTGTATATGAGGATCGGAGTATTTGCAACCCTGTATTTCCTAACATGTGGCCCTGCATGTGTGTGTGTGTGCTCTTTGTTATGCTGTGGCCTGACTTTCATCCTCCCTCTGCAACCGGCCATTAGCCATGCATCAGTTAGAATGAGAGGTGCATCACACGCCGAACATCGATCAGAGCTGCAAACGGGCAAGTTTTTTTTTAAAGCAATTCATGAGTCTGAACCTGAATGTTTTGGAAAAAGGAAACAAAATGCTGACCAGTGCAAGAATGCAAAATGGTTGCATAAACTAGAGCGACGTAAAGTCCTCATCCTCTCTCCTCCGCTGCACCACAGCTTCGTTATGCAGGGTTGCTTTCATTAAAGTGTTTCTGAAAAGCTAAAACAGGACTCAGGGCTTTTTTTTTTTTAGCACCTGACAGCCACAGTTCCCATCAGGCTTTGACAGAACGCCAACTTGTGTGACACGCTGTTAAACAAAAACAGAATAATGGTTTCACCTTGTTTTTAAGCTCACACAGGCTGCTGGTGACCAAAAAGGAGAAAAGACACACAAACTGATTCTCTCAAAAAGGATTTCTGTTATAAGATGTTATTTAATAGAAATATCTTTAAGAAACAGAAAATGTTTGCAGAGGAGAAAGAAATCTGTTTGAGACCTTCTGACTTTAATCTGGTTTAAAAATCCTCTTGTAGATGTAAAATCTGCTAAATTGCTATCAGATATTGTTTGTTTAATGATGTGAAACTATAAAGAAAATATAAAATGTTTTAAGAAAACTTAATTACTCTCTACATGTTTGTTTTGTGGAGATGAAAAAGGGATGAACCACATAAAAAAGACCAAGTTACCCTGATAAAGATATTATTATTGTATGGTTTGGGTCTAAAAAAAAGCGTAAACACTGGCATGAAAAAGCTCTGACGACGGTGAAATAAACTGCCAAACAGCACACGGCGAGCTGCGAAACACTAATTGGTTTCAAACACTGAGCTTTCTCGTTAATGCTGACATAACGAGTTAGCTAAAGCCACTGCAGAAATACAGTCAATGCTGCAGAAGCACCATTTTTATCAGAAAAAAACTCGATATCTGACCCTTTAACACGGCCCGACCGCGTGCCTGTCTTCATCCCTCAGATCCATGTTCACCTCTTTCACTAAAGCCTGTTAGCTGACCAGCCAGCAGCCTTTACCTCAGAGCCCTGCTAGCTTCACCCACAGCCTGCCAACACCGATCGCACCGGCTCAACATCAGCCGGCCGTCGTTCTCTGCGTCGCCCCGCTCACGTCCCCACACACATGTGCACATTCGGCTGCAGGACTTCGTACATTATGAGCGTGGAAGTATAAACAGAAGAGTGCGGACGATCAGTTGAACAAACACACAGATTCTGTGTGGAAAACACAATGAAACACAATGAAACACACTGTCACTTTGGTTTCCTGCTCCAGTAATGGCCTTTTGTCGATGGTGGACATCGCGCTAACAAGCTTCTAGACTGAAGAGGCATGTCGTCTTTGTCACTCCGGGCTCTTTTTTGCTCAAATCGTGCGTTCGACCCACAGTTTTTTGACATTTTGCAGGACAGGACAAGTCATTAGAGTCAAAGAGTTCATGCACTTTTCCTGATAAAACATCAGAATTAAACTTGAACATTTAAACATTCGAATGATTGTTGAATGATCTTTGAAAGATTATATTTTGAGTTCAAACCGTTAGAAACATGTACATTTTTAATCTTCTCATAACATCTGTTCATCCACATTCAGGTCCTTGATTTCTTTATTTCTAACATGAGATTACTGAAAATAGATGCTTTCTGCATGTAGTTTGTAATTTTGAGTTTAATTGCTCTCTGTTTTAGTGTATTAATCCACATGGAGTAACTTTCCACCCATCTCCTGACTCCTCCAAAGACGTATCTCTATCTCTGTTGTATAATTATAAGCCATTTTATTCATAATCTGTTTAAGTGACACTTATTTTATAAATAGAGCAGACGTTCAGGTATTATTCTGGACTGTTAAACATCCTCAGTCCATAATCAGTCAGACAGTCAGACAGAAGGAAGTCACACAGGGGCCGAGTGATAATGATGTGTTTTTATATGATAATGACAGTTCTTTTAATTCTCTGTACATAGGTCTGCAAGACTTTCCTCCCCCTTCCACACATGAATCTTTTTCTTTCCCTATGTTTGATATTCATATTAAATGGTGTCATATAACCTGTATTTTCCACTGTGTCTTTCATCAAACACGGGTTTATCAGCCGTCTGTATTCCCACATAATCCTCACCTGCAGCCCTTTAATTGGCCAGAAGTCATGCACATTCACATGGATATTACAGACTGTTCAGGCACTCGGTTAAATGATTACGTGAAGCTGATATCAACACACAGAAGAAGGCAGTTATCCTGAAGCCAAATCCACATGCTGGAAAAGCACGGGGTCATTTCGGATTTTGTTTTTCCTGGTTTGGAAAATAGTTTAAGTGACCTGAGCATGTTCGCTACCTAACTCGCCGACAGTGTTAAAACTGCCTCGCTTTATGAGTTTGCATCACTACTAAGCTGCTAATCAGATTACTGCATGCCCCAAATCTTAAAGCCTTGAATATGTATGACCCATCCTAATGAGGTACTCTGGCTCGCAGCACTTTTTCTTCTAAAACCAATATCTCTCCCCTTACATGTCCTAACAAATTGCAAAACATAGATTACCTCTGTCTCCCACACGCGTACACACACACACACGAAAAAAAAGCCCACAGGATGGATGGATAACACACACACTGCTTCTATATTTATATAAAAGGAAGAAGTTCCTTATTACTTAGTTAGTACTTAGTGACTACAATATTGCTGTCTGTGTAAACTAGCATCGTCCTTGGCTATATAATAATAATAAGAAGAAGAAGAAGAAGAAGAAGAAGAAGAGTAATGAGAAGTTTTAAGTGATGATGCATCGCTTTATAATATTATATAACATTTATAACTGAACTCTTGTAGTGGAGCCTCACCTGACGACCGACTGTAGCAAATATTACTGCATTGCATTACACCTGATACTTCCAAACACACAAACAGCCGGCTCCCCAAGATGGTGGTGAAAAACAGTCATGCAACAATAAGCCAGTGAACTACAGAGGGACAGAGGAAGAGAAGGAGAGAGTGAGGAAGGAAAAACAGAGATGCAGTGCTAAGCAGCTTTAAGACAATACGAGGGGGAGGCTCTTTTGAAGCCCCAATGGCTGCTGCCTGCTACCCCATATCACTGCTCCACTTAAACACATCCCCACACACACACACACAAACACATGCATGTGAGAACACACACTGACAGCCATCCGCCTACACAAATACACTCCTATCGCTGCTGCACATGAGTAACCCAGATGTGCTTCCCACGTACGTATATCTCCCAGAGCAGAAACCCGCCGTGGAAAAGACAGAAGGAGAGAACGAGAAGAGGGGTGTGTTTTACTGAGAGGGCCCACAACACGAGCACTGAAGACAAGCGTAAAAGGGTGGGCAAGTGAGACAGCCACAGTGTCCCAACAGTGCGAACGAGGGAGGAACCAGGAGAGGAGAGTGGGATGACTCAGACTAACAGATGAGAGAGGGCACAAGGAGAAGAGGTTTAATAATACATGTTTGGGAATCCCCTTAATGCTTTGTGGGTCTGTTGTGTCTCAGCCTCGACGTGAAAAAAAAGAGTGTGACAAGACACAAAAATCGGAGGAATTCTTGTGTGTTTTGTTTGGTGTTAGGGGGTAAAGCACCGGATAGGAAGTGAAATGTTACAGTGAGGTGATAAAGCTGTGAAATAATGTTTATTACAAGGACAGAAAATAAAAGGTTCTGGGTTTTTCTGCCTCCTCGTGAAAAAGGTGGCGTCTGAAGTTTGCTGATGCTCTTGTTTTGAAGTGGTAACTGTTGGTTGTGCTTGTTTTTCTCATTAAAAAATTGGATATAAAGGCAAAATGTTCTCGGAATAGCAGCAGAGGAGAGATCAGATGGTGTAACACATCACGGTTTTCTCACATTTGGACCCTCTGGTTCTCTCTGTTGCAGCAAAGGTCAACATTTTTCAAGCTGGTTTGCAACTGGTTAATTAATTTGCTGAAAGTTCGACTCTCCATGAAGTGCAAGCAGGAAATGTGCTTCGAAGAATCCAATAATCGAAGGAATACTGTCAGACTGAGTAGATTTTGGACCAGTATTTGTACTTCCTGTCATTCTTTATTCACTGGAGAGACATGGCATGTTACATTGGCACTCGAGCCGGAAGTGGGAAGGTTAATCACCTGTCTAAAAAAAGGGGAGATTTGCTTTCATTTTTTAGTCCAAAGTGGTCTTATTCTTAGCTTGCAGTCCAGCCATCTGTGCATTCACTAATTACATTCATCTGTTGTTGGAGTTGTAAGGTTGTTTAAAGCCTTCAGTGTGTGGATGTTGATGAAAAAGGGGGGGTGATGGCTGTTTACTGGAACAATATTTACAATCTGAGATGAGATGTGTTACTGAGCATGCACGCTGGTTTCTGTAACATCCTCCGAGGTTTCGATATAACACTTATATTAACACACAGAGATGGTTTTCAGAATCAATTTGAAGTCCTTTAAAAACGCACTGACGGCCCAACATAAGAGTTTTCTCCGACTCAAACGAGGATGAAAAAAGCCCATCTTTACTGTCCACATCCCCCACATGATCGCCAATTACTGCGGTGTGATATAACATAATCATATCAGAGGTTTCTGGCTCAAGAGAACAGAAGTGCTTTTGTTCAGATGCAGAACTACATCAGTGTTTTAATTGTAGTGTCAAGAAACAAAAAGACGTTTCTTGTAGGGCGTTTCAGGAAATGACAACGTTCTCACGGAACAAGGTTTCATTCACATAACACTGTAATTAAGTTAGGAGAAAATTGCCACATGATGAAATATGATTCTGACTGAGAATTTATTACAAATTATGTCAATTTTACTGCAACTATTAAAAAAAGCGATTAGAAGCAAAGCACAAACGACAGATTAGCCGCGGGCGCTATATGCCTGGTTGCAAATTGTGCAGCAGGTGTTTGGCGATGTGAGCCTGTAGTTTCTGCTCTGTGTTCTGCAGCTTTCTGGTCAGGGAACTTCTCAGATGAGGAGGCACTGATGGACAGCCTGAGGCGGGGCAGACAGATGCTCCCCCTGCAGGTCATTCTTCGGCCCAGATTTCATCTCCAATTAAGAAGATCATTGTGAACCGCAGCTGAGTAGAGAGCTGAGGTGAATTGGAGGAGAGGACGTTCCCCGGGGTTTGTGATCGCCGCCTGCGAGGCTGCACACTTACATTGAGTCTGACTTTTTTTTTTTCCTATGAGGCAATTTAGTCAGAAGTTTAAGAAGAAGTCAAACAAATACTTAAATCAATTATTGAGACTGTGATGAAATGTTCCTCCTGGAGCATCTGGGGCAGAAGAACACCACACACAACACTGACGGATCATCACATGGACTTTTTCATGGTTATCACATGAAAGAAAACTGTTGCCTGTTTACTCGTCCAACAAGCAGTATCGTGTTTCCTTCAACCTGATGACTGTTCGTTCAAACAGCTTTCTCCATTAAACTTTGTTTTGGTCTCACACACACTAGAAGGAATTCTGACTCTTGAGCTATTAGATGTTTAACTTCCTTCACTAGTTGACTTCTATTTGCTGGTTTTGCCATTTGGTGCTTGTCAGGTAGTTCACAGTAAGTTTATCTGACTGCTGCTGCTGCTGCTGGAAAAACAGAAGTGAGTGAAACTGAACCAGAAAGTAAATCTGCTGTAAAACCAAAGCAATGAACCGAAACAGTGAAGCACAGGAAGGTAAAGGTTTATTAAACATTTGATTAACGCTGATTTGTGTAAGTGTGTGAATTCCCATAAAAGATTTACATAAAATTATTGGGTAATGGTTATTTAGTGTCACAGACTGAGAATTTACATGCTCAAGTCTCATTGGTCGAGTTTTGCAATCTTTGACTCATCATCAAATCCTGGTTTTGTCTTCTATCTATATTCTTATTGGCCAAATTGGCTTAATTCCTTTAATTTGGCTCTTTGACACAAGTACAGCAGGAACCAGGACAAAACCACCAGTTCTGGGACTGAATGAACGCACCCTGATGCAACCTGCGCCACAACCGCGCATTAATGCAGGAATACTTAGAAATACTCAGTGCTTCTGTAATATGGAGGTACGATTAAATGAAACACATAGTATTTAAACTACACTATTGTATGATATAAGATGTTTTAGTCATTAACTGCAGCTGATTTAAAACAGTTGTTCTTGGCTTCCTGAAGTGTTTCACTTCACTGTTGCATTGCTTTTTGGCTTTGACACCATCCTTCAAAGTTATCAGCATCTGTGACTCTGCTTCACGCTCAGCTGCCACATCTGTGAGCGCTCGGCTGTGCAGCAGCGAAAGCATCACGGCCAGCTAACTCGATTCACTGAATCCTGTTCATTTTTTCCGTATGCGGAGTGTGTGCACACAGTGTTTGTGTGTCATGCGACCGTGCATGCACACGTATTTAGGCGCACGAGTCCGTGCTGCATACCCGTATTAATATTGCATTCACATACTGCTCCAAAAAACACTCCAGTGTGCATGAAGGATTCGCTCGAGAGCACCACTCTCAAAACAGATCCACTTTTAATTCATTTAATTTAGGGCCGCACCATGTGTTATGCAGAGACCACCATTTGATATGCAGCCTGTGCTTGGATGAGTTTAATTACTTAGCCGTCAAACAAAGTTATGCAGCATATGCACTTTCAGAAATATTGGTTTGGTGCTTACATGGGATGTTTATCAATGTGGGAAGAAGATGTGTCTGCATGTGTGTGTGAGTCTGCCTGAGTATTTACAAGTCAATAACCGACGATCATGCTGTGCTTGATTAAGACATGTCTGCAAGTGAATTTAGCATGATATCACAGATAGGCCGCAAGATGTTGTTAAACAGACCAAACCTGTGGGTTTGCAGATCCTAAAGCTGCTGCAACAGTCACTCTGACGTTCATCTTGTGCTTGTGCATGTGTGCAAAATGCAAAAAAAGACTAGTTAAATATTAATATCTCTACTTTTTGCAAAAATGAAGCTTCCATTTGTTGCTTTGATGTTTCTCTCTGAGTCAGTGGCAGAACTTTCCCCTCACTGTATCTGACATTGATACGATAAACAGTTGTTTGTTGGTTTACAGTTCTCATGCACTCAGTGACAGCCAACACTTTTGCAAACAACAGTAACCAAACATTTAAATGCAAATGCAAACTTTCAGTTAATTGTTTTTAATGACACAATGCAGACGAGGTTGACGAGCCTGCAGACAGATTTTCATGTTACAGAGAGATGAATCTAAATCCCAAAACTTTTTCCTCAAAAAAACTTTATGCATGCATTTGAAAATGGCTGTATAAGCTATAAGTTTGCATTATGTTTGAAATCAAGAGAGCAGGATGTTGCAAAAACACTGAAATAAATATTTAAGCAGTTTCTTTTCTTTTGCATATGTGAGAACTGCAAAGTGAAGGCGAAGCAGATACTTTTATTCAATGAACCAAAACAGAAATTATGATAAAACAGAATAAAATAAACCTCATACACACACAAGCATACAAATGAATGTGGATTCACATGCTAAGAAAACACACACACACACAGAAAAACAAACCTTTTTTCGATAAGATGTGTGTGTGACTGCAGGTCGTTACTCCTGCAGAGGCAGTTTGACTGGGAGCTAATGGACAAAACCATTACGGCCAAGCTGAACCAGTGTTTCACCACTGAAGACAGAATCCATTATATGTTTTATATGTTACTTTCTGTCTCTCGTTCACTTGCCTTCCAGTAAAGTAAAGACCAACCATCATGCTCGAATAGGTCAGAAACATCTTTCAGGACCATCCTTATCTCCTCATACATCTCAACTACAGAGCTCAAGAGTTTTTAGATTCAGCAGATCAGAAAATAATCACTTTTTCAGTGAGAGAGACGGACGTGAAGATGGTTAACAAATGCAGCGTCACACTATGTGCTGAGGTGAATTATGAGACTCTTTCATTTTATTTATTTATTTTTTTTCTTATATTTAAAAAGCGGCTCAAAATCCAGAGTGCCAGATGGTGAATTCCCTCTGAGACAAGATGCTCCTATGACATGAATTGAAATGAAGAGTAAAGAGATGGAGAGAGAGAGGGAAAAAAGAGAGAGAGAGAGAAAAAATTACTCATCTCTCATATGAGTCTCCTCTCTCCACTTTGTCCTACTATGTTGCTCCCAGAGATGAAGTCCCCTGCAAAGAGGAGCAACCAAGCGGTAACAAAACTACATATTAAAAAAAAAAGAACATATGTATGAACCTGATGGTTTGACATCTGAACTGCACAAACATCGAATCCTCTTTTCTGACTGCAGAGCCGGCAAACAACAAGGGAGGGCGAGCTAACAAGAGCAAAAACCTACAAACGTCACCCCTGCAGCAGTCGATCCAAGGACTTTTTGTTTTAGAGGCTTTTGGGATGGAGGAGAGTTGCATCTGTGCTGCTGTTGCTCCACAGACACTCGACATTTTCATGCATTTAAATCCAGAGAAACAAGTTCTTGCATGATAGATGTTGATTTTTCTGACTTTGAAAGGTTATTTTTTAGCACCAAAACACTAAAAAAGGAGAATTTATAAGCATAAGCAAATACATGAATTATATATTTTAAATTATTTAGCACCAAATCTCCAACAACAGACATCCGACTTTGCTGTTCTTTCACCAATGTTAAGCTACTGAATATCTGTTCAAACTTAAGCTTTCAGGACATAAAAGCATGATATTCTCTCAGCCAATGGAAGACTTTTAATGCCAAATATCTGTGGAAGAAGAGTTGAGCTTGACACTGAAAAACCTCAGACTAACTTTGGTTAATTAGTGACAGAGAGCAATATTTCTATTACAAAGACAAACACATAAAAACAGTTAAGATATGAAGTAAAATATGACTTGTCGGTGTAAAATTAGTGCTTCATTAATGTTCAATATCCCAAATTGATGTTTGTCTATTATCTTTTGGTGACTCTCAAACAAACTTGTGATAACTGATGAGCTATAATGGTACAAGGACAGCTGAAGGTCACGCCTGGATGATGAACTGATCCGCAGAAGGCTGGAAACTGGATTAAGTTACCTGCTAACATGCAAACACACAAACTCAGCTGTGGAAACTGGCTTTAAATGTTTCATGAAGCTGCACACAGATGAAATAAACGACTTAATAATAATAAAAACAACAAACCTTATCAAAGTTTTGCAGGTTTCTGAAAGGATTCAGGCAACCATGTTTTCTCTGATAAATGTCTTATTTAACAATCTCCCCGGACATCCTAATTGTGGTGTTGGCTCGTGTTTCAGTGCACTGAACTGGAAAACCTTGGCATCTGTGCTGCTCCCTTTTCCTACTCCTCTCTCTCCTCTTCTCCCTCCCCTTTTTTTTTCTTGTTTATAAATTCTCTCCACCAATAATCTTCACCACATCTTTGCATACAGAGAATAATCCCCATTATGTCACAGATCTGGTGACAAAGCATCGCATTCGTCTTCAAACTGAATCCCCCCCTTCATTAAACAGTTCAGAAAAGCTGCTGTGAGAATCAGTTACAGTCCTGGTTTGATTCATTTAAAAGCAAAATGTAACTTAGCTCTCAAATGTAGATGTGTGAAATCCATTTTTCGGATGCAAAAAATGTTGTCAAAAGAAGTCGATGGCAACATGTATGTGTCGTATTATTTGCATTGATATCGAACACTCACACTGCCTGTCTTGGGTCCCACCCTGAGGAGGAGACCAGCAGCCAAAAGCCATTTTTATGAGCACTAAATGGCGTCCAGTGCATTCACCCCTGTGAATAAAAGAGGCGCTAGTTTTGTCTCTGTGAAACACTCCATTACTCCTCCATTGTTTGCCAAAGCACTTTGTCGAGAAATAATTTACACCGAGTCTTTTCCGCTCGCAGCCTGTTCGACACAAGGTCATGTCCAACAGAAACGGCCCTGCAGTGGCTCTACATCCCAACCAACAGGAGTATTCCTCATCCATTACTAACCTTTGTGGGAGCAATATGGGATTGATTAATCTGGCATATTATAGTGGGACACTCATGCAATTATTTTTGACTATGCCAGTGGACCGAGAAATTAAAAGAAGCCTAATTAACTTTTTCTTCTTGCAAACGTTGGATACTTTTTATTCTGTAAACTGCTTTTTTTTTCTGTGTACAGAAGAACAGCATGTATGAAACAGAGCAGATATTGGTTTATAAATATGTTATAGAAATGGTAAAATGTCAGATTCTGTAATCTTTAATCCACTCTTAAAGCAATGTATAAATGTAGTCGGATATGTATAAACACTGTTTATAATATGTATTGTTGAAATCCTTGTACAAAGACAAGTTATGTTAGTTCAAGCAACAATAATTTTTTTCAAAACAAAGATCCAGCTGATGTTTTAGGCAGTATTTTGCAAAAAAATCCCATCAGAAATAAGAATTTAACCATATATTATATAGTGATAATATAATTACTTAAAATGGACCTGGTGGAGCATCATGGAGGACCTGATGTGATGTGGAGGAGGGGTCCTGCAGAAAAGGATGAGGAGATCTCTCTCCTCTTTCCTCTCTGACTTATCTCAGTCTTCGCAGGCCCATCATTCGTGCCACGCATGACCAGATCGCACCGGGGCAATTATTTCCAGACAAACACAATGTTTAGTGGTGAAAATAACAGGAGCTCTTCACGATGCAGTCAGTTCTGCCCGGTGATGTCGACCTCAGCGTTGTTGTTGTGGCTACTGATTCTGACTTCGAGCTATGATTATTAGTATTTTTGTAATGTTTCAGAGTATAAGGCCATGAACAAAGACCAACAACGGTGTTACACTTGTGTGCATTGTGTCTTTTAACTGAAACCTGGGGTTTATATGCACAGAAAAACACATTCAAACACTCGCCTGTATACTGCAGCAGTGAGAATAAAGGTTTTATTCAATGGGCGTCGCCCTCAGCGTGGAGCTTTCTGCAGACACATGCCACTTCCTTTGCAGAGTCCCTCAAAGACACGCTGTGAAGAAATTAAACTGTTTATTGAAAAAAAAAAAATCTATGTGAAATATGAGGCCTATTTGCAATGCAAATTCCAGGAGCCTGTGGTCTCCCGGGGTCCATCATAGACAGCAGGAGCAGCCAGATGAACACGCGAGCTCAGAGTTAGAGCTTTCATTTTGTATGCTTTCTCCCTCAGTCTCTCTCTCATTAAAAGGCCTTCATTTCTAAAGACATTTGTGCATCTCATGTATACTGATCCAAGCGATACATACAGCCACCGAGTTGGGAGGTAAACAGACCCTGCAGGACCGTCGGGTTCTGCCTTCTTTTCTCCACCAACTAGTAAAACAGTGGAAAACGACCGACTGAGAAGGTAATTATGATCTGTAAGATTGGCTTAAATGGGCCTCTGCAGCACTACAGCGATCACTTAGGCCTTTGTACAACTCTGTGGTTGAACTTGAGAGGTTTATGGAGTTTTACAATGGTGCATACAAAATGCATAAAGGACCACATAATGCTTAACACAGATGCTGGGATAAGGATGAGGAGAGATAAGTGCCAGCTAGCTTGAATTTGTGGTCGGCTCACATGACTGTTTGGGATGAATTAATAACATCGCTAAAATATCAATGGGAAATCAGGCTGAATGTGAAGTGCAGTGGCTGTAAACAGTTGCCTCTTTAATACAACTGCATGCAATAAGTGAGCAAATGTGTTTTTCTTTCTTGGTAAACTGCAACAACATTCAAAATCACACCAAAGCCTGCAGATCTACTGTGTCAGTGCTGCTTTTGGCTCCATATATGTGAAAATAACCTCATATACCCTGTTTAAGTTAACAATAAGAGTTAAGCAACCTGGAGTCAGACTTTCAAAGTTCACTCTTCTCACCTATTGGTCCCTTTTTTCCCTTTTATCTCTTCTCATTTTTGTCATTGGAAGAGACACATGCACATTAGAGTCTGAAGAATGTTAAAATAAGCACACATTTATTCATTCTTTCATGACCTTGAGACTTTAATCATGCGTGCCAGAGTTGCCCTCGGGGAGAACAGTTATTGCAGTGATTATTCTTGTATATTAAAATTTTTCAGCAGCAGATTGATAACATGCCAGACATACTGTCAATTTAGTTATGGTCTCTCAGAGGAAACTATTAGCACCATCCGCTGATAGCTGCAGTTTTATTAGTACTGAATGATAATATGTGCAGGAAAAGTTTTATCTTCTGGAAAAACCCTTTTAGCCTTTGGTACCGAGTGACCTGCACATTGTCCTCACTGAAAGGCCGAAAATGTAAGTAGGCGTTGATGTTCAGGTTAGCGGAAGGAAGTTTTGTTGACCATTAACGTAGCACGTTCTTGTATAATTATATCTTTAGTGTAATTTGTCTGTAGTAAAAATTGAGAGTAATTTAAGGTAGACAAGATGTAATTTTTAGTTCAGAGCATAAATATCCCATGCAGCCCGTTCTCCAGCCGTGTAATCATCCCCTACCTGTTTCTGCTGCTTTACAGAACACCTTCAAACGCAAGCCGGTCGGCAGCAAAGCGATGGTATTGAACCCGAGTAAACGGCAGACTAAGACATGTTTACGAGTGCCAGGAGGACATGTTGAGCCAGAAGCGCCTTGTCAAAGCTGCTCTGTGTTGTATTGACATCAATTCTACAGCACGCTGGAGGTGTTATTGAGCCTAAATGAAATAGAAACTATTGATTTCTGTCAGCTCTAGTGTCCTATTTTCTGCTTTTCTTTCAATACAAACAATATATATATAAAAAAACAATTACCCCTTCAAATTGTACATTTTGTTCTCTTTGCAAAATAGCATCTAATCTTCCGAGTATTGTCTCCATTACATGTTTTGTCTTGTGGTCTTTGCCATCGGAGGACCGTTACATCCATCTTGCACGCTTCTATCTGATAGAGCTCCTCATTCAGTACGATTTACTGGGATTTTTGGAAGGACCGATCCCAGAGGTGAATGGCTGTGCAAAGATGCCTTTTTCCCCGCGTAAATCAATTATATTTTCATTTCCTTGGATTTTAGTCTGTGGCAGCCACAGATAATTTCTAAACCCATCTTTGCCACAGGCAATCACATGGATCATGTCAAGAAAATCAGAATTTGAAACCCTCTGCACATTTGTTAAAGTTCCAATTATGTTCTGCCATTTTTTTCCCGGGGAGGACTGAGCAAGTGTGCTCATTCTTTTTCATAAGCTCTCTAATTCATAATCATTCAATTACGCATAGTTTTGGGACTAAAGATCTTCACTGGAGAGTGGCAAATATGCACAGTGGTAATATAATGTACAGTGATTCTTAAAAGAGTCCAAAAACACCATCTGTGTTGTTCTTGCAAAGATTTAAGTTGTTTGGAAAAACAACTGGCCAAGTATTTTTGTATGATCTTACCTGAATTTCACCACAGAATACAAAAAACAGCCCTCTACAACAAAGCAAAGCAGATAATGTGCTTTTCTTTTGCATAGCAGCCGTCGGTGAGTCTTGACTGAGGAGAAACTCTCCAAAAGGAAGCTGCCATTGCAGCAGGAAGTCCCAGGGTCCAAAGCTCTGCACTGAAACGCAGCCGCTTCAAAGAAACACTCAAAAGAGAGAGAAAGAAAAAAGTTTCCAGCATCAAACACTCGCTGCTTCTTGGCTTGAAAGGTGGCTCAAAAAGTTTGTAGCCGGAGACTCTACGGCTCGTTTTCTCAGCAGTTACAATGGATTTCAATGGGGGATTCGTCTCTGTGACAAAAGGTAAACTTCAAATGTGAAAGAGAATTTCACTGAAACTTCTCTGAACAATCCTGCAGGAGAGTCGCCTCCTCACCGTCCAACAAAGATTCAGGATGTTCCCAACACACTTCGCCAATTTCCACACCTGTTAGCATTTTTTTTAATTCACCTTCAGTTCATGTGGACTGTTTTGCAGTAGCACCATTTTGTTATCACTCATAGTGTTCAGACTGTGTTTTACATTCTCACTGAGACAAGAAATTAATTATTCTGCAGTTATGGTTCAAGTAATTCCCCTGAAAATGTTGTAGATGTTCAGATTAAGACCTGCTTATTATTTTCAGGTTATTGGCATCAATTAACCTGATCGCCACGATGAATAAATAAAAATGGGCTGATATGAGCTGAATTTCTCATGAGGAGGCTGTTGGTGATGCCTTACCAAGCAACAAGCTGTTTATTTCCATCACTTTTGAGAAAATGATGGAAATAAACGTGCTTCTGGTTGAAAAACCAGGTATGTTGAGCAAATACATGATATTTATCAAACCCTAACAAAGAGGTTTTGTGTCAAAAAGGAAAATAAAGACACATTGAATTTGAACGTATCTGAAGTTTCTAGGACACGATTCATTCCTGATGATTGAGTTGCATACTGGGAAATCATTTTCAGACCTGCAGAGATCCTGTTTACTCACCTTCACGTCCCTACAAACACACGACCCCTAAGTCCTTTAAAACCTCTGAAGTACATACGATTTCATTCCAGGTAGAAATATGAATGTGAGTCTGAGCTTTGAACCTCCATGTGTTTCCTTTCCTTCCTGAATGAGATGAACCATGACAGACACACGCTCTTAACCAGGGGAAGCTCCCTTTATGTAATCCCAAATGACTCGAACAGGGACTTAATGCACTTTTCTGATAAGCAGTGTCTTCTGTTTAGTGTGTTTAGGAAATCCCAGCCTTCTTTATTCATTCTTTTATTTAACAGCACAGAAAGTTGGCTTTATCTGCAGCACAATGTCTCCCCCCCACAACCCAACCCTTCTCTTTTTTTAAGTCCTTTCCCCGTGAGAGATGAACATAGATTATAATTCCCGGTGAAAAGCAGAACAAATGGCTTCTTTCTTTGCGTATTTCTTCAGAGCTCTTAATGCAGAGCCTCGTGATTGTGGCTGAAGGTAAAGTCCTCAGCAGAGCTGAAATGTTTCAGTTTCACAGTCACACAGACAAACATGATCGTCACGTCTCTCAAGAGCTGAGCCCACAGAGTCAAGAAATAAAATTATCACAGGGAAATTGTTTTTTCTTGGGCTAATTTCGGTGTTTGCGGGCTCCGTCGCGCCGACTGAAATGTTTGCTCAGTCTCCTGGAAGTATCGGAGCATTTGCTGAAGAGAGCCGCGCTGTCAGTTCATTAATGCAAATCTAACAGCAAAGCAAAACCAATTTCCCAAAGGATGGGAATTTTTATTTGTGATTTCTATTTTCATTTTCTATGACGGCAAAGTGATGAGATGATAACTGGCCCTGGTGCTGGCTCAGTGATTACTCCCAGATAGAACTGGATTTGTCGACTCACCGGATCACAGCTCGCTTTTTAACCTCTTTACTCTCTCGGTTATGCTTCCTCAGTTCATCTTCCTGCTTTTCTTTATCTCTTTTTTTCCCCCTTCCCCCATCTTTTTCTCATCATTTCATGTTATTAAAGTCCTCGCAGCACAGTTACTCAGAGTACAGATGTAACTGAAAGATGGATCAACGGCGGTTGCCTTGAATATTAAACAAACCAAAATCCAAATCCTAGTTTTTTCAGGTTCTCTTACACTTAAAAGAACTCGTGTAATAACTCAATCATATCATGTTTATGAAATAAATTTTACAGTTCTCCTGCAATGTTGAAGTTTTCTGCACATTAAACCATCTGCAAGAATTCATCTGCAAACTTTTTCAGACACAAACATACAAACACTGATACCTCTGCCCCATCAGGTGACCACTGAACCTGGTCCACCAGGTTTACAGCAGCCGTATCAGTGCCTGGATCAGCATTAGGAGTGTAATCTGTAATCCTGAACCTGACTGGAGCGCAGAGAGACGACATCCTGCTTTTCTGAACAACTGAATCCATTCACACTCATTTAAAACTTGTGCATACTGTTACACAAAATAACTCTCTAAACTTATTCTGCTTATTTCATCCAACAACTTGAAGAAAGTACAGTAATTATCATTTATTTACTTAACTACTAGAACAAAAAAAACATCTTCTATGACTTAATTGTCATTCAAAAGATCATCCCACAGGTGGGACTGTGGATTTCACATTTCTGCCTCCTTCAAGTGCTGATCTAAAGAAAACACTTTTATATCCCAATATGTCTATATTCCTGTAACAAAATACTGTCGTTTGTACCATTTTCTGCTGAAGCATGCATCTCTCAGAGGATCCCAAACTATAAAGACACAAGACAAGAGGAAACACCGGGTAAATGTTTTTGCATAAGAGAGCTGGAGATGGTTCATGGAGCTGAGTGCTGTGTATGTCGCTGCGATTACGATTCCTCCAAATCCAATAACTAGTTTTGGCGCAGGAACGTTTCAGTGAGAGATCTGGGATTTAAACGTACACTTTACATAATAGACAGTCCTGATTTTCAACTCCTCTTCTGTTGCTGTTCCAGTGTGCTAGATTGTCATGATGATTTTGCTTTTTTTTTTTTTTTTTCTCTTTGCATATCTGCCAACATTTAACTTAACTCAATTTCAGGAGCTTTTGGCAGGAGTGGGATTGTGGGGAGATAATTTAAGCTGCACAGGAAGCAGCTCTTTAAACTGACTGGTGTCTTGCCAGGATGCAGCGATGCTTTGAAATGATTTGAAGTGTGTGTGTATTATCTTACAGAGACAAACTGACAATCTGATATGATGACTTAATATGGTCAGGTTTGAGGGTTTCGCAGAGCATGGATGTTTACTGAGAGAAACAGCAACACAGGAGCATGATGGGAGTTCTGGAAGGTTACAGTACAGGAGACCTTAAAAAAATGCAGCAGTATCAGGTCTTTCTTCTTCAGTTGTATTTTGTCTTTCATAACTCACTTTACATTGAGACTTTCTTTAAAGAAGAGATGAAACAGCTGCAGGAAACTAAAATGCAATGTCCAGTCCCAGAATGCACGATGGGCCCAAAACTTCTGCATTGTGTTGCAATTTTGCGTTGTAGGTTAGCTTGTGTTTATGCACATAAAGACTTCCACTGATCAGCTGAAACCACCGTAGTCAGGTTGTTTCTTATTCTTTTTAATTTTCTAGCTAGTTATCTTATCACCCTGCCAGATAAAAAACAGAATATTTCCCTTTGAAAAGTTAAAAAGCAGGATTTCACCAACTGTTTGCCACTGTGTGCAGAAGCCAATTAGTACTGAAACATATGTTTTTTGTTTAGCATCACTAAATTTATATGTAATACAGTATGTCAGCATCTATTAAAGCCTTCATGGAGGGGCCATTACAGTTTAACTCAGTGCTGCGTTTAAGGATGTGAGTAAAATGAGAACAAAAGAGCATTAAAACATTGAGGCTCTTATTCAGATATGAATGCAGTTTACTCAGAGGAGCTTTAAATAAAACCGTCTGCTTTATTGTAAACGGGACAACAGCTTCTCACCGGGACATTGTGGCGTTATCGGGCAGAGCGACAGAAAGTTTAGGAGAAAGACACTGTTTGCTTTAAAAGAAATATTGATGAAATACTGGACTAAACTGGCATGTTTCAGCGCAGTAAAATGAACCGTCCCACAGTCGGCCTGTTGCAGCAGGTTACCGCTGCGAGCAGGCGGTAGGATGGCGGTATATTACGGAGAGAGAGCCTAACCGCTGTGCTGCTCGGCTGACTGTGGCTGTCACAGAGGCTTGTCCCTGTCAGAGAGATAGATGACATTCTGGCTACCCTGCTATCTACTTGATACCTGAGAGACAGAGACACCGGTGATGCCCTTCAAACGCTATACACCATCAACTGTGTGTGTGTCTGTCTATTGTCAGGAGAGCCTTGTGTGTGTATGTGTGTGAGTAGATGTGTGCAGGTGTGTGTGTCTGCACATGTCATGGCATGGCAGCATGTAGATTTGCTTGACGGTACATGTAGTCTTGCACGTAGGCATTCTGTATCTAAACATGACCAACCTCTTTAACATTTACAGGATGCAGGGATGAAATTATCCGTGACACTTAATCAAGGCTCAGCGGCCGTCGCTGTTCTGGATGAGCATCAGCCACGACAGCGACTGGTGCCCCCCCCCTCAGTTCGCCTTCAAACACACTGCATGCATAAGTCTTCATGGTTAAATATAAAAAGTATGCCAAGATATTATTCTAACCTGAATGATTTAACCATCGTAAATAACTTTAAACACTGGAAAAGGAGAATCCACAACTCTGATTGGCTGAGGGGTGTGCGTTATTTTCAGACAACCATACAGCTCGAACATAACGGCCTTGACACTCAAGGGAGGGCTGCTGATTTTAGTTTGCAATCTTCGTGTTTTTCATTATTATTATTATTTTCTTTCATTTTGCACACAAGACCAAAATGAAATACACATTTTACTTTGGTGACTCAGTTTATTTTCATTTCCAAGAGGTGTTATAAACATAACGTGATCAAAAAACCTCTGGATGCAACTGAATGCACCTTCAACTGATCAGACCACCAAAATGTGACCAAGAACCAATCAAAACGACGCATTCAAGTTGCACCTGGTCGCAAAAGTTCTCCAAATACAACTGAACAAAAACCTAAACTGTGTCTCTGTAAGCTTTTTGGAAAGGAAGTAGTCAGTGCAAAAACAGCTCACTGATTTATATTTAATCAGCCTGGTTTGACAGTTTGACTCTGGCTTTTGTTAAAGTTTCTTCATTTGTTGATCACAACACTTCTGGAAACAATTTATTCTCAACGATGCCATGCAACAAACTGAATTTTTGATTCATTTCAAACAACATAACTGCCTCAACTTTTTGAGGGTCATGATTCTTTTAGACATACAATGTTTTGCTGTTAAAAGTGGGAATTCGCTGTAATGTATATTAAATCTTTTTTCTTTATGTTCAAAATCTGTGTAAAGACATGTTTTATGTATAATGTCACAGTTTTGATGGAGATAAAGAAAATGAAACTCCCGGCCGTGCGTTACACACTCCGTCGAACTCTTGCGGAAAGCGGCAGTGTGCAGTAATTACAAGACAAACAGGCATCAGCGACGATCTCCATGCCAAACATCACCTATTTCCTTTGGCACTTAGTGTTTGCGAAGCTGCCAACAGCCTCACTTAGAGCCCATAATACTGCTTCCTGAGCACCCAGCACTCACAGTTAATAATGCACTGGTAGTTGACTGTCGAGGCTGCCAAATCCTCAGTAGTGACCACAGCTCCACTACCATCTCCCTCTGCTTTTGCCTTCAGGTGGGGAGGCTGACCTTTGTGAGCGGCCAGCTGGAAAATGTCAGCGCTGCGTAAACTGTTAGCGATCTCAATTTGCAATGGCATTTTCTGAAGCCAGACCCTCAGGCAGCCTCTGAAGGTTGTGCCATTGTACGCCGTGCATGTGTGTTTATTTACATGTGTATGTTTGAGTGTGTGTTCGTCGATCCGAACTTAAATGCAGCTTGACTGATTTGATGGTTTCACTCTCCAACCCACACATTTTCCTGCCTCTGTTGTCATCATTTACAGCTTTATGTGCTTCCTCCTGTTTTATTTTTCTCTCTTATAAGCATCCAGTAAGTTGGATCTACATTTTTACCCCTCTAACACACACATACACACTTTTCGGGGTGGCTCCTTCAATTATTTGTTGATTCTCGCCTCCCCATCAGTGTCTCTGCTGTTACATAAACTCTATGAACTGGAGGCCTCAGAGATTAAAAGTGCAAACATTGGCCTAGTCCATCTATCAAATGGACAAAACTAACAGCAGATTAAAAGAAAGCGTCCTCTCCGTCAGAGTATGAACGGATCCTTTCAAAGACTTCTGAATGAATCATAAAGTCTGGTCGGTCTTTCAACCACATGGAGTAGAAAGTGAAGATTCTGTGTGTACAGTATGATCAGCTAAATCCCCTCGGCTATTTGAGCCCGTTACTGAAAGAATGTCTGGCTTTGACTGCTGAATAATGAAGGCGGTCTTCGGGGAGCCGGGCGAGACGTCCGATACGATCTTAATGTTGTCAAATCCGCCAAACAAAAGGAGGGATATCGACGGTGAGGATGAAAGCAGCTGGTACAAAAAAAAAAGGGGATGACCTTGCAGATAGCGCCGCCACAAACGGACGCTGAGACCGTTTGCTTGGCTACGCTGTTATCTTTGAACAGGTTTCCTCTTGCTGGTTGAGCTTATGCAAGTCAGCCATGTGTGGTGGAGATGTTCCTCCGACGAGAGCAAACTAAGTAATGTAGA
>JAPZDV010000003.1:22858365-22869714 GCA_029814665.1 Acanthurus lineatus | reverse complement strand
AACAAATACGCTTAAAACATCGCAACTTACATCGCAATTTTTTAGAAAAGCTGCCGCGAATTCAGGCATTTTAGGCTTCAACAATCTTGAAAAACGCCTGCGAAATCCTGAAGGGACTGATAAATGAATCAAATTTGAAATCTATTGAAGCATTTCTGCACGAAACAGCCATTAGCAACCGTCATGAGACTTTCTATCCATGTTTCTGTCAACAAAACCAGGTTTACTGAGCTAAAACATGCTCTTTTTCTAAACCAAACCATAAAATCTATCAGAGTTTCAGTGTAAGAAAGCATGAGGAACATAATGTTTCAGCATGCCTGTGGTTTGCATTAGTGTGCAGAGTCTACGTTCATTCCCGGTGATCCGGTTGGTCTCTCACTCCTGGTCTGTTCGAGTGGCTGATTGAGTGGCTTTGCTGGAGCTCTCTGCTCGCTTGTCGAGGTCTGCATGAATATTCCTGGCGTGAAGCAGGTCCCTGGGAGCCGGGATGCTGTCAGGGTGTCGCTGTGACAACTGATGGTATTTACTGCTGACAGATGACTTTGTAAGAGAGAGGAAGGAACGGAGAGAGAGGCACCAGTGTCATTTGACATCCACCGTATATCTCAATTTTCAGCCTCAAACCGTCGTCCTCGTCGACGACATGAGACAGAGCACTCCCACTTTTATACACAATGATAATTTTGTGTGAGAAACACTATAAAGTATGTGGAAATATTAGCCTCTCCCACTTTATTGAGCTGGCGGTTTTAAAGGGAAGGCTGCCTTCTGTGATAAATTAGTTTTTGCCATCATGGAAGACAAGATGGAGTGCACCAATTAACATGGCTTTTGACAAATGAACTTCAAGATGGAGTTCACTAAAAGGATCCAAACTGCTGGGATTTAATAATATATGATGTTTATTATGATGGATTGTGGTCTCAGAATCTTGCAGAGAAACGAACAAACTATCGGGTTTTTTAGTGTGAAATTCTGTCACAATTTAGTTAAGGGTTGAGCCTCTTTGTCTTCATGTTTAATGCAGCGGTGTTTGAAAAGAGAGGGAACCGAACGAGTCACACCGTGTCTACATGCACTATTTCCAGTATAAACAACTCGGGCACTGATTCAGTTTCTGTAAAATACAACCAAACCCAGCGAGCCAGCAAGCGAAATTACTAGGATGGTGGTTTGTATCCTCGTCTCTGACTCAAATCATCCGTGGATGAAAACATCGCTTATTGGCAGCGAAAGCTAAATGTCTTCGACATGAGGAGAATTCTAGTCGAACAAATCAGAATTCAGTCCGGTTCACTGAATCCAAATGCAACTGACACAAAAAAGGGAAAACAAATTTGGGAGAAAAATACCCTTTTTTTTCCTCTTTTCCTCCCCCTACTCTCTTTAAAGGAGGACAAAGACAGTGCAGAAACACTCACAACAGGCTCTGCTGTCCCCCCCCTCACCACCCAAAGAGCAGCAACTTGGCTGCCTTGATAGAGCCGAAATGGGCAGGACCAAAGAGAGAGAAAAAGTACAGCCAACAACATCCTTAATGCGCTGCCTCTCTGTGACATTTCAGCTGTGGCCGGGGGCTGTGTGCTGCAGACATTTAATGTGTGTGAACGTGTGTGTGTGTGTGTGTGTGTGTGTGTGTGCGTTTACACAAGCATGTCTATTTATGTGCATCATTTTGGCACTTGCAGAGTTTTAAGTCTGACTGTTTTACGGCGAACTTCGCTCTCAGGACAAAGTATTTTGGGGGAGGGGCAGCATCAGATCAAAATAACACACAACATACTGTAACACTAAACAAACAGCTGAGGGCGACACTGCGTCCCATAATGCCACAGGTCATCACGCTGTGAATGAAGAGCTAACACTTTAACAGGAACCTCAGCAGCTTCTGAAACTGGACGTGAGCACAAAAAGCTGGTCAGCGTTTAGATGTTTGAAGAGTCACGTAACACAGTTTTCCACTCTGACTTCCATCCATAATGAATCTGCTGCTGCTGCTGCTACCTGCGCTCGCTTCGTCGGTGGAAACCAGGTTAATGGAACTAAATTAAGAGTTACGATTTGTGTAAAAAAATAAAAAAAATTCAAATTAGCGTTAAATTGCTCCGAGCTCGTTCTGTTTTTAATCACAGAGGGGCTTTTTTATTTAAAAAAAAAACATCACTGTGCTGCATTTTTGATTACACTTCGGCTAAATTTGTAATGTGTGACCTACAAACAACAAGCAGCAGGGAAAACAAAGCAAAAGGATGTGATTTCATCCTTTATCCTCTTTTATATCATCGGTTTCATCTGTCTGTCTTTTGTTGTCCCCCCGTGTCTCTGTCTCTCTGTCTGTGGTGGGGATCGTTATAAACCGTTAACCCTACGATGGCAAAATGGCCTCCATGCTTTGGCAATTTGCAAACAATCACGGTGACAATTAACACAACGTTTCATCAGCTGGGGAGGCTCTGTGAGGCGGTTTTTATGCACAACAAGGTTTGTGACTGAACGCTGATGTCAGCACGGTTACGAACTCACGCTGAAAACGTTAATGTGATGATGTTTAGCAGGTGAAGTACGTCGAGGTCAGCAGTTTCTGCTTCACCTGACAAGACAGCTGGATTTACTGACTGCTTTCTGCGACACTTTGCTGCACTAACTGCTTCTCTTCAATGTTCCTTCTTCTTCTTCTTCTTCTACGTCATATCGTTCCTTCATCTTACTGGCTGAAGTTAGTCCACGACGGACGATGAAAGACAGGCGGCTTTTATGTGGTTTGTTGTGGAGAAAATGGTGATCATGAAATGTCTGCAAGTCCTTGTGGAAGACGGCATTTTTATATCCACAAACCCCTTGATGGACTCGACGGGCTCCGGTTTGATTCACTGATGCAACCGCCTCGCCGGAGGCTCCGTGCATGTGCACACATATTAACACACAGCTTTGATGGCACCAGATTTTTTCCAGTCTAATGATCAGTTCTTGAGATGCAATTAGACAACCTGTCAGTGAAGCCTGAAGTCTGTGTGTTTGTGTGTTTGTGTGTGTGTTTGTGTGTTTATGTGCATGTGTGTTTTCCCTCTCCTGAGGTGTAATTGCCGGTGGTGCTGCCACAGGGGCCTCCAGCTGTAAGAGAGCAGCCAAAGACGAGCCAACCAGGAGAAGAAGAGCAGTGGCAATAATTGGTCGGAGTGGACCTGCAGAGAAACATATGTAATTAGAGAAAGACACAGTGAACAACAGAGTCAGAGAGAGTGTGTCTTCCCTCCAAACAGCAGAAATACAGACATCTGGATGGTCGACATGGAGGCTAACAAACACAGAAGTTCCCTCACATAAAGGGAGCTGCGTTCACCATGGAAACAACACTATTAGTTATTTGATTTAATGTTTACACTGCAGCTACTGCTGTCATTTCCAGATTCAATACAGCGTACATGTGTGATTAGTTTATGAAGGAGTGATTCTGTGAGTGAAAACGCTGCAAAACGACAGGAGTTTGGTACAAAACATTTGACGCTGACATGCGTCTGCATCCTGTTTCCCACCAACCATCAGTGTGTCTTTGCCTTGTCATGTTGTCTGTTTGGTGACAGAGATCTTTCCTTTAACTCGTGCTTTGTAAATTATTCACATGATGATACAGTTGACTTCAGCTGAGCTGCTTCAAATGCATCAAGGATCTTACCCTGTCATGCTTTGTGGTAAACACAGAGAGAGAGAGAACAGCTAATGTCTTCCTCAAAATGCTGGGAAAGATGCTAAATAAATGCTTTGCTGCTAACTTTAAAACAGAATTTAATATCATAGAGATAAAGTTACCAAAGAGTCGGCAGATTAGAGGCTCGTTTTAGTCCCTTTAAGGTCTTTTTCCTTAAAGTTATCAGGTCTTGTTTGAATAAATCCACCAGCATTAAAATGGATGCAAGGTGTGCATGTGTTTGTGAGTGTGTGTGTGTGTGCGTGTGTGTGAGTGTGTGTGTGTTTGTGCAGCAGCCAGCCTGTTCGTGAAAGGCCACTCAAACATCTCCTCATGTTTAAGTGTTTATAAGCAAGCTGTTGGGCTTAATTCCCTGTATCAGCACTTCTGAGAAGCTGTGGCCACCCTTAATCCATACTGTCCTTGTCAGCCAAATGCTAATGACGCCTAGTTTGTCATAGACTCCCCCCCCGCCTCCGCCCCCACCGGCCGCCACCCTCCACCTGCATCCCCTCCATCTGTCAGGCAAGCCACTCACTGTTTACTTCATTTCATTTATTTATTTCTTTACTCTACAACGAGCCGTCCAAGCGAATCAATGGTTTTTAAAAAAGTCAAAACAAGACTTGGAATAAACATGGCTCCCTGCTCCCACCCCCCCCAACCCCCCACCCAGCTGCACCTGAGCATGCCTGCATAAAACTGAGGCTGCTTGAGATGATTATGTGCAATTTTTTCAAGAGCATCGTAAAAATTAGACTCGTGAACGGGATAACCTGAGTGCAAACATCCTGCACAGGAGTCACGTCTCCATATGTGCATCTGCAGGTAAGCAAGGACGTTAAAAAACAACAAAAAAAACATCCCTCAACCCACAAGAGAAAGGATGGAAACAACCAGAATGGTGAGAATTAAAAAAAAAAACCAACACTGTCGATGAAATGAATCACAAACACATTTTCTCTGCAAACACGTAACAGACAGCGAGAAAGAGACACACATGGAGGGAGAGCAGACTCATAAGTTTGACGAATGAAGGGATTGTGAGGGAGAATCACTCACGGTGATACAGACGTTGATAAAAACAGACGGATGAGTGCAGTGAAAGAGGGAGAAATATTTTAAAATGAAGACCAGAAGCATAAACACACACACACACACACAAACACATGCATGCATTCATATAAAAGAATAAAATACTAGACTTCTCCGTGTTCGGGGAACAGACACTTATCATTGTTGTCATTCTACATCTTAATATACTTGCACTCATGTAGCTGCTGTTTGCAGGCTGCGGCGCATGCTGCAGGAAAGTAAATGCTCACAGAAAAATGCACAGGGGAAAGGCCACCGTCTCCACCACAGAAGAAGAAAAATACGAGGTGTCGTTCATATCTGCAGGACTGTAATATTTACATGCTGCTGTTTCGAGTCACATCAGGTCATATTTAGGCTAAAATATATATTTCAGCCATTGGAAGGTTGTCTAAGTTAATGCAATGATGAATTAATTTACTGATGTATTCAAGACATCATATTATTTTTTTTCATTCAGAAGAAACTAATGAAAAGTATTAAAGTTTTTTGCTCAGTTGAGACAGAAAATGACTGAATTCAGAGTAAAAAGGACTTTTATTTTCAATAACCTGAAGACGTGAAGATGTAGGATCACCAAATATCAAAACATACAGAGAGATATCAGGAGTATATCAGGACATCATGAATATAAGAGTGAGATAAAAAGAGAGCAAACTGAAAAAGTAACAGATATTAATGATAATTTGTGTCTTTAAACTAGAGAGACTGTGTTCGTAAGAGAAAGTGCAGCCTGATTGAATGAAAATCCTGCACCTTTTTCAAGTTTCAATCAGTATTTTTTCAGTGTGATTCTTATCGTTTTGTAATTCAAGGCCCTTTTTCTGATTGTTGAACAAAACTTTTGGAAAATTAATTTCATGTATCCTAAAAACACCTTTTGCTGCTGCAGGATTTTCTCCTTCATCACTTTGTTTGATTCACCAAAATAAAAAATACATTAATTTAGTGTCGTAGCATCTGAAGGAATGTGTGTGTGTCTGACAGCGTTACTCCGTCTCTCAGCTTCCTGGTTTGAATCACTGAGCCCATCGACAGGTAGATGGAACAGAAGACTTTCTGTCTGTCTGTCTGTCTATCTGTCAGTCTGTCTGTCTGTCTATCTGTCATTCTGTCTGTCTGTCTGTCTGTCAGTCAGTCTGTCAGCTGACGGTGTCTCGGCTGTGATCAGTCTGCTCCTGCATGATTAAACTTTCTACCATCAAGTCAAAATAAAAGCCTGAGATGTTGCAGCTTCTAAGCTCTGCCCTAGAACGCCAGCAAGGTCACTTTTATACACACACACACACACACACATTCGCACAAACACACACTCACTCACACACACACGCATGCACGCACACTGTGTATAAAGAGACCAGATGGACGCGCTACACCAGCTCTCCTGCATACGGCACTCATGTGACCCTGACCACCTGGGCTCCGGAGGTGACAGCGTGTCTCCGTAGTAATATACACACACTCTCTCACACACATTCACATACACACACACACGTTTGGATAAGTCTGCACAAACAATTGTGCTTGCAAACATACACAAACACACACCCCTCGATACATAATAAGCAGAGGTCCATCTGCAGGTTTGGTCGCAGCCTCCTGGTGTCCGCTGAGCGGTAACTGCAGCTTTGTTGTTCAGATAAATATGTGTGTGTGTGTGGGGGGGTGTGTGTGTTTATGCGTTTCCACACATGAATGATGTCATAAATAATGAATAATGGACCCGCAGAGGCACTGGTGCATGCAGAGTGCATATATGATGAGCAATCACATGTTATCAGTCACAATTTTGTGTGAGAAAGTGGAGCAAACAATTTTAAATTTTTTCTAATTTTTGATCGAATATTTTCAAAAACAATCAGGTTAATGAGGCAGTCAGACCTGTTTTCTCATCAGTATGCTGCTGTGAAATTAGATGTGAAAACACATTTTTAATGGTAGAGAATCATTTTAACAGTTTCATGTAACAGCCGCTCTGGTGTCGGTGGTAACTGGTGGGCTTGATTCCCAGTTAAAAAGCTCTACTGGGAAAAAAAACTGAAGCAGATGTTGGTCAATTAATGAAAGATAAAGACATCAACACACACTGTATGCCAAATGTGAAGAATATAGGATATATACATGTATTAATTTACAGTGAGCTGAGTCAAAGAGCAAAATCATTATCTTAGTTTCCTTCCCATCTGCTAAGCAAACTCTCCTACGCTCTTCGACACACACGTCACACACTTCGCTGCATGTTACACACCGTGCCTGCCACATCCAATTCACATCACTCTTAAAAAAAAAAAATCATATATAATTCACGTCTCATCGTAAAATGTGTAAATATTTCTAAAGGAATCATCCATTGTTGATGAGGAGCAGTGAACTGTGTGTGTGTGTGTGGTGTGGAAAAGGGTGTGTGTGTGTTTAAAAAAAAAAACAGTTTAATTATATAATTATCATACAATAGGAACTGCTGTCTCAGTGGAGATGCACTCTGCTCAAACCTAATTTACATACATTTCTGGTTGTTTTTATGTTTCAGTTTAATTACTTCGTCTGATTGGTTGATTGACTGCAGCCTCAGCAGTGGAAAGTCTGAACTGTTTGTGCTTTAACCGACTGTGTCGTGGTGTTATTACCTCCTGGACAATTTCATCCAATTAAAGCAAAAAAAATTTCCAGGCTTTTGTGATTAACTTTAGATTTAACCACTTACTTTCATTTAAGTTGCTGCCAGGAACAAAAAATCCATAAATCTGCAAACAAACTCACAGATTTGCTTCATAAACGTTAAAACTTGTTGGCAATTTTCCCATTAAATAAAACTTAATAACACACTGTTTTACATGCAGACAAAGTGCCAAGATAAATCACACTTGTATGATGAGTAATGTGAGGTTTTAGAGGAATGACAAATATAGAAAAAAAGTACATTTATTTCAGTAAAAAAACAAGTAACACGTTAGTCTTTATTTAAATACTCACATATAAAAAGAACATGCAGAAATTTTAACTCCAATACATTTATTTTTTCCTCTTTAGTCACTAGTTATATAGTAAATTAGAATTGTTCCTACATTTTGGGAATTAAACTTTGAAATTAATAAGTGAAAACTGTTTGTGACCCAAAAAACAATAATTCAGCACACTTAATAAAACACTTTTCCAGATCAACTGCTATTAAATTGCTATTTTATTCATAAAATTTTGTAATAAAACATTTTATTTTGTAGTATCACCACTTCCTGATCAGGATCTCTTCCACTCCTTGATTACAGACCACACTGCAGATTCGCTGCAGTAACTGCGATGCACCCGAGCACATTTGTTCCTCATGTGAACAGATTGCGGTCCACATTTGCACCCGTCTTTTTAAGCATCGCATCCTGTAACTCACATCCAAGTTATTTCGACAGTTTTGTACTCTCTTTTTAGTTTCACCAGGCAGCAAACAGCTCCAGTGTGAACGTGTCTATATATATGTCCCCCACAGTCTCATTCCTCAAACTTACAGCCAAAAAAGGCCATCTGTGCGTCTGTGCATGCATCCACAGGGAGGAGGAGTGGAAGTGGAGGGAGGGCCACACTGAGAGCTGCTGTCCTGGCTTTCAGGGAGGATAATGACAACACAGAGAGCAAATTATTTTAGCCTGGTCTACTTTGCAGACACTGCAGGGAAATGAAGGCAAATTGGTTCAACAATCGCTTCTTCCTTCGATGCCCCATTTGTTTTTTTTTTCTTTTTTACTTTTTTCTCGACATCTCTACATGCAGCTAGCAAAGAATGTCACTTAATCTGACTCTGGAGTGTTTAAATGCGAAATAATACTGCAAGGAAAAGCTACCATGCTACATTTCTTCAGGTATGTGTGAATGCAGGAGTCACATTCACTTTCTGAGCCAACCGAGGCCGATTTAGCATTTTACCACTAAAATTATCTCAACCTGACCACTGACTTCGAATCACACTAATTAAATCAGCGCGTTCCCCAAAAGATTTCCCACCTTTGTTAATAATGTGAAGAGGTTACAAAGTCCTTATTATGTACTAACCTCAAAGGACAGAATATCTACTCAAGTACTGTACGTTCACTTTAAACGGCCTCTTAGCAGCAGCACAGGAGCTGCTGGCGGCGAAAAGTCCCATTCAAAGGGATTTTTAAAGAAATACGTGCTCGCAGATGACAAATATGCTCCAGAAATGCCTCAAAATAGCACCGAAAACCAACTGCATGTCTATTTCCTGTATCTGGCTCTTCAATTTTATGCAAAATTCAGGAAAATTCTTCTCTGAGTAACTGATAAGAGGATGAATAACAAACCGCACACACATCCAGGAAGTCAATGCAGCGGAGGCGGGAGGCGAGCAAATCTAGCAGAAAATAAAAGGTAAACATGCCTTTGAACTTATTCATCAGAAAACTCGTGGACTTCTTTTTTGTTCCACCTGCTGTTTTTCTGTAAAAGTTAGTCAACTTGCATTCACAGGCAGATGGAGACGCAGGTGAAAGACAGGAGGAGAGTGGGAGCCGATACACGAGGACGCAAGTCCTTCTTCACATGAAAGACAAGATCTGCCTGTTTGCGTGTCGATTTGATTTGTCAAACATCTGCCATCTTTCTTTTTTTGACAAAGGAAATAACAAGTACACACACACACACACACACACACAAACAACATGAGAAGGTCTGGCAGAACTGTGATTCAAGAATGACAAAGTTTTGTTCACAAACTAACGGCATCCCGCTGGCTCGTGTTCCTCGCTGTGTTTAACCGTGGTCATCGCTGCTCCTGGACGCCGCCATCTTGACGGGTTAATTGGAGCTCGTTTATCGGTTTCGTACATTTGATGCGGCACTCGCCGTCGTCTGTGAGGCCATTTTGATGTAAGCGAGCTGTCCAGGTGATGGTGGCGAACAAATGACCCCTACTGAGCTGAAACTACAGGAACACCCATCGCTGACCGCTGGCGTCTGTGTGTGTGTGTGTGTGTGTGTTCTTTTGTTGTTGGTGTGTGTGTTGTCATGACGAGGCGGCTAAGAGGTGACTGAAAGCAAAGCGCCGAAAACAGAGTTTGGTTCCAAAACAAAAATAAGTGGTAACTGTGTCTGTGGCAGGAAACGAGGACGCGGTCAGAGTGACCCAATCACTGACCACTTTGTTCTGAGAAATAGGGGGGGCATTGATGCTACCACGCCACAATCAATGTCACCGGAGAACCAGCAGCTCTGAGACTCAAGACTTTTAGATCCAGATTCCCCAAAACTGGTCTTAAAGGCCGTCTTTATGCTGCATTTGTAGATTAGAAAATAAAATGCGTGAAACATGAGAGCAAACATTTAACCCCAGAACCTGTATAATCAAAATATGCATATTGCTTCGCAGAGTCCTTCTGGTGTCGTCATTTGAAAATTTACATTGATTTCCCATTTTGTTGACGCGGCACATTGCTGTAATGAATCTGAGGTAAAGAAGAGCACAAACTGCACATATTTCCACATACGACTGCATGTGCACTCGGTTAAAGGTTTGCCAGGAGACTATTTAACCACAGATCATATTTAATTACCAATACAGTGATCGTATGTTACTATTCCAGACCGCAGCTTTAAAGGGCAGACAGCATGTCGACATTAGATGCATTTACATGTGAACCATGAGCAGAGCTAAACCGCATGGATCCATGTTACAACCTGCAAAATCAACTCATGTAGAGTCATTAATGCAGTGACGGAAAAAGAATAAACTGATTTAAAGGAGATTAGTTTTACTAATGTAAAATGTTTTAAATAACTCTGGAAAGGACAGTCATGATTTCAGAGGTTTGTTTTTTTTTGATCACTCGAGTATCAAAATTATTTCAATAGGTTTTGTTTTTAATGTATTGGTAATAAAAATAAGTAATAATCCACTTACATCTATTTTTGAAAGTCATAAAATTTAAATTTTGCAGGTTTACTTTTTCTTTCTGTTAAGTTATATCCCATTGCTTATATATTTTTTGTATTTATTTATATATTTTGCAGCTGAATCCTCAATTTTGGAGCTGGAAAAAATCCAATATTTGCATTTTTGTGAAGGGTGATCGCTTTAAAAGCTCTGTGTAGGACAGAGTGTTTACATTTTCAGCCCCCCGGGCTCACAGTACCTCGGATAAAGTACGGGTTGCTGCTGCTAACAGCACACAGACATATGCACGGACCCGGGGGGGCCAGACCTCAGGACTTGAACCTGCAGCCAGCTGTCTGCCGCTGGGCTGCTGGCCGCGCTCCACCTCTGAGCTCATCGCTCGCCTCGTCCACGTGCACATTTACACAGGCCAACAGAAGTACACGAGCGCGTGAACACACACTCGCAGCGTCAGCCCGCTGGCTTCGGCGCCCGTGGTGCTGTATTTGGATTCGACCATCTGTTTAAGAGTCACCTGACAGGTGTAGGTGCAGCTCTCGCTCTGTGTCTCTCTCTTTCTTCCCCTCTTCTGTCTCTCCTCTTTGCCCTCTACTCTTTCTGGGGATGTGAGGAAGCGTCACATGCATCAAAATCGTCACACAGTCGGTTATGGGGTTTTGGAGCACAC
>JAPZDV010000003.1:22826371-22844904 GCA_029814665.1 Acanthurus lineatus | reverse complement strand
TATCTATCTATCTATCTATCTATCTATCTATCTATCTATATATCTATCTATCTATCTATCTATCTATCTATCTATCTGTTGTATCTGTTGCATCTTTGCATGGTAATTGCTCGTGGACTGGCTCGTCTCCTCTGACTGAGCATAAATCTGTGCTCAGTCTTGCAGCGCTGTGTTCAGCCAGTGTAATAATGCATGGATGGTGTTGCTACTCTAGCGTGCAGGGACCCAGCGATATGCCAAGGCCTGTGTGTTTTATGCCCCACGCTGTCTAAATGGCCGGCAGCCGCCGCCTCAGAGGATGAGGCCTTGCCTTGCCCTTGCTCCACTTTACCCCGAATGCAATCACAACTTCTGAAGCGAGAGGGAGCGAGGGAGGGGAATTGATGGAGAGAGGTAGTGAGGGAAGATGAAAGGAAAGTTTTTCTTCTTTTCTTTTCTGGTCTCTTTTTTTTTTGCCTTTGGAGAGACAGAGAGAGAACAGCAGCAGGCCATCACACAACCACCACCGGAAATTAATTATTTTGCATATCCGCTCTGAGACACGCATAAACATCCCAACTCACAAAAATGTCACCACATACCGAAGCACGAGATCAGTTGAGCCGGAGCCACGCGGCAAAGGTCAGGAGGCTTCCTCAAGGAGAGTTTCAGCCGTCAGTAATTTAGTATTCCTAACCTTGGTGACTCGAGAGCGAACGAGTGCAAGGAGTGAAGGAGAGCGAGTAGACGGAGACAGGCAGAGCAGGAGGCGCAGATGTGTGAAAATGGAGGGGGAGGAAGGAGCCGGGGCACAGTAGGTAGCAGAGGAGGGTGTATGAGAAGACAGAGAAGTGAGAAACAGACAGAAGGAGACAGAAGGACAAAAATAGTTCAGCAGAGAAGGAACAGATGCAAAAAGGAAGAGCATGAGAGAGAGAGAGAGTTCAGTCCAAAGAGGATGGGTGGTGTTAAAGGACTAGTTTAACATTTTGGAGGGCGTCGTTATTCAGGTTTTATTTAAAAGTGAAATAAAACTTGTGCAAATGTAAGTTAAGCAGCATGAGGACTTATTTTTAAAGCTTCTATTAGCATTAAGACTGGAGGCAGTGAAAGCAGCCAAACCGACCACCACGACTTCTAAAGGTCACTTATTATTAAAATGCAGGACTTTTGATTAAAACACAGACAAATATGGGTTTAAAGAGCAACACTGTGTCCGAGGCAGGAAGTGTTTTTTTAAAAGACAACAAATTTGGCACGAGTTTGCACAGCTTCCTGAAGGTTTGTCTTCTCAGCAGGTTCTGCTTTGTTAGGCAGAGAACATGATGTTTGGACTGCAGTCAAAACCAAAACCTTTTCTCAGCAACTGTACCTGGCAACCCGGCGTTTGGCCTCAGATATCACACAGATGTTCTGGGTTAATAGTTCGAACACACCTCATTTCCATTAATGTACTGATTGGTAATAATAGTAGCACTTATTGTTCATCGGCTCTCATTGAAAATACATGAAATTCACACCAACTAGCTAACTCTGCCTCTCCTGCTCATCTTGTTTTGTGTTCTTCTGGCAGAATGTGAAGTTTGACACATTAAAATGCCTTTCTAAATCCTTGCGGTTTATTTTTTTCTGTACATCTATAATTGATTTGTGTCACACAATGATGGACTCATGAGGCAGCAATGAGTCAATGGTCCAGCTAGCTGGTTTGCTAAGGTTTCGAAATAGCAACAAGGGCGGTTTTCCTTAAAAATCTCGCCTCGGTGGACGTTCAGACCTCATGCATGCAGACAGAAGGCCTCTGTGAGGGCTGCGTTGTCCTGTGGGAGACAGTCTGGAGGGGTTGCACAGCAGGGGGCTGGTTTTATTTGCCAGAGAAAGTTTTAACTGTGCAAACTGGGGCACTGAGCTGCTGTACTGACCTGACACTGGAAGATTTATGACACTGTATCAACAATGTCACTGTAACATCTCTGCTGAGTTTTTATCAAAACCTCTCACACTTAGACATTTAACATAAAAAAAAAGTTTAGCAGAAACAATTCAAGCAATTTGATGAGATAGTTCTCGCTGTATTATACAGCTGTGACCATGTTGGTGTGTCATTTTATTTCATTTCGTAGCAGAAAAATATAAAATTACGAATATAAGTTGAGTTTTGGTTGTGATTGCTACTGATTTTGTGCTCCTCTTCTTAACCTCGCTTGCCAGCAAGTCAGTTTTCAGTCTGTGCAGCTGTGAACATGAAAATATTGCTGTGATACCGACACAGCCTCAGTATTTAACATTAAAGACTGTGCGTAGCTAATAGTGTCTGAGTCGCTGTGTGACTGTACGTTCATGGCTCCTTGTTAAAAACATGACATTATCACAGCAGGAACACAAATTACAGCAGAAACTCAGCTGATAAAAAAATAAAAAAGTCACAGTTTTGGTTCCTCGTTTCTTGAGGAGTGATTATGAAATGGAGGTGGATCATTGCAGGCGTTACCGTCTGGTGTCAGCAAAGACAAAACAACAAACAGCATCTTCAACCTGCAGAGTCTGAGTCAGTTACCGGCAGGACAGCAGACTGATACAGAACATACATGAAAACCTAATTAGATTGCATCAAAGACGGGGATTTGTCTCACTGGCACAGGAACATGTTTGCTGCTCTGTAAATGCATCGTGCATTTGTTCGTTTATCCTTATGAAAGGCAAATGTGTGGAGAGCTTAGAGACGATTTTCAAGGTAACAAATCGAAATCTTTACATCATTCATCATCCTTTTCCTCACATCTCTCCTTTTATTGTCTGTATTAGCGATGGACAAAGTGGCTAGCATTAAATATTTAGTAGCTGTTTCTTTTGTGTCCACTTGATTCTTCATCACCGTTGCTGGAAATGGGACGATGCTCACTGGTCCTCGTTGGAGTAAAGTTCAATCTTCCTGCACGCCGGCACTTCTGTGTCTTGCTCTGTAGTTACTACATGTTGATGATGATTGTTTTTTTGTTTTTTTTAATGGCAAGGTATTTTGCAAGCAAACCCTCCTCTTTCATCCGGTGCACAGCGTTCATGACACAGAGGAGCAGAACTTTCTGCGAGCTAGCTGTTTCAACTGCAGCTGGAGATAAGAATGAAGGCAAAAATTAAGCAATCTGCTTTGGTTTTCATGGAGAGACATCTTGAGGTGCAGGAGAGGGAAAACATATTTTTTAGGGTGGAAAAGTTCAGGTTAGCCTTAAGAAACAGTGACCAAACAGTGGCATGTGTCAGTGGTTAACATGTCCATGTTAAGACTTCCTAGTTTTCTGTCACTTGCAGTGGCCGACGCTGTTTCACCTGTTTTCCTTCCACTTTCATCAGCATCCGGTTGTGTTTGGTTAATACAACAGACTCCGGTGTGTGTGTGTGTGTGTGTGTGTGTGTGCTGTGTGTTTGGTCCATCATAAAATACTAGCTCACTGTACAGAACACACACATGCACAAACTCGCCGCCTGTCTCTGCCCTCTCCCTATGTGGTAGACCAGGTCCCGCGCTTTCCCAGCCAACATCCCTTATCGCTGCAGGCACTGCAATCTTACCCTGCTTTATTTATGAGCCCTCTCAGCAGTGGGGTGAGAGAGGAGGGGAGAGAGGTAAAAAAAAAATGGGTGAGAGAGGGATTGTGGGACTGAGTGAGTGATTACTATATTTCTGTTTGTATCCATTATGTTTCTTTGTTGTTGTTTGTTTTTGTGCACAATGGAGAGGTTAATGAGTGCTCGTTGGTTACGTTACACACATCTCTGTCTGTCTGTCTCACTCTGTCTCTCTCACACACACACACACACACAAACTGGCACTCACCCATACAATTTTACATCCCACAGCTGTGAGTGTGCCATTCTGCCTTTGCTTTGTTAATGAAAAATTTACAATCAGCAGCAGCGGCAGATGAAACTCCGGTTGATTCCACGTTGGATGTCGTATATTTCCTGTGTTGCTTTGCGCCCGTGGCCACGTTCTCAGCATCTGTGGTGCTCCTGCATCTGCAGCACGGCTACAAGCACTCAGGAAATGCATCATCGCCTACACACATTACATAACAAACGGCATTAACAGCAACATCGCCCATCTCGCAGGGAAAAAAAAAAAACACTGTGGATGCTGTGACCTCGATTTTTTTGTGTGTGTTATTTCAAAGCTGTGCAGGAATTTAAAGATCAAGGCTAACTTTTCTCAAGTGCGTCTCAGCGTGGAGCTCTTACATCCTGTCTCCATTTGTTTCCCCCTTAGTTTGCAGCAGAGACATACCATAATATAGGCTACAGTGCATGTTTACCCTGGAGATGCAGGAGCACAGAGCTGCAGAGCTGTGGAATTGTCTTGACAGCACTTGGGAGGCGGCTTTATGTTTGTCTTCCTGCGTCTCTGCGAAAACACAGTTTCTTTCATCTGGTTTTCGCCAGTAAGAGCCAATTTCTTTTACATAAGTGTGAACGTCGCACTTCAGGGGTAAAGGATTTTTATTCTTTAATTGATTTCA
Source organism: Acanthurus lineatus (assembly GCA_029814665.1). Lineage (NCBI taxonomy): Eukaryota > Metazoa > Chordata > Actinopteri > Acanthuriformes > Acanthuridae > Acanthurus > Acanthurus lineatus. Next base: position 22,840,411 of record JAPZDV010000003.1, on the reverse strand, counting down.
AGAGCTTTCGATTCATTTTTGAACATATCAACACCAAAATATGAATAGTTTTTAGATGTAATGCAGTTTTCTGTCTGAAAACGTCTTGACATGCTTGTTTGTTGTGAATTATATTTATCTGACTTCACACACAGCGAGTCCAACATTTGCAAAATGCAGCATCGATCCTTTCTATACGTCAGCAGGAGACGATCGTGAGAAACTACATTGGTATGCTTTTCTTGTGTGACCCAATGTGGATTCAAAATCCATTGATTAACCTCAGCGCTCCTGTTGCAGAACTAAACATTGAAGTGAGGCAGCAGTTCATACTGGACTGAAAATACACAGAGAAGAAAGATCATCCAAAACAAATGCAGCTCGTTGAAAGCTGCTGTTTGTCTCCTGTATTTCCTACGAAAAGAGGAAGAGATGAAAATTTAATCCTTCATTTACTCACCAAAGAACTTAGTTAATACAAAACTGTTAGTAGTTTTCAGGAAAATAATATTTATATCTCATATGGTGACAGAATGAAGCTGACATGAGCAGGTCTGTTGATCATTTTAAACTCTTAAGGTTGTTTTTTGTCACAAAAATCTAAAGAGAAATCTTAACTAGCGTCTGTTTGGAAGTAACAGTCACATACAGAGTTAGACAGACTGAAAGATTGCCAACAGGCTTGCTTAAGTGTTTTTTAGCCAATTTTATTATTATTAATGTTTTACCTTTAATGTCCAGTAAAAAGTAAATCTACCATTTAAAAAAATTAGCAGCTTTTTTAAGGTAAAAATCTCTGATACAAGTTTCCCAACTTGCTTTATTTTCTATTTCAAGACAAACTTCAAAACTCTCGTCCTCGTTGAGTTTCTGTCGTCGCTTTAACCTGCAAGTGTTTGACATTTTACATCCACACAGGTGATTTGAGTCTGACTGATTGGACCTTTTGCTCAGGTCTGCTCAGGTGAGTGGATGGGCCAATCAGGTAAATAGGTGAAAACACCTGTACGTGTGAAGTCTGATTGTGTCAAACTAAATGTTTTAGGAGTTTAGAACATGAACTGTAAGCGTCCTGTTTAAGAATCACTGACGACAGAACTGATCTGTTGTTTGGGTTCGAGGATTCACCGGCTTCTTACACACTGAATCAAAGTTTGTCATGCCAGCGTCTGCATTTTAACATGACTGATGTAAATTAACATACATGAGGACGGAAAGAAATCCAGAGAAATCCAGTCAGACGCTGTTTTCGCCCTCTGACACTGAATCTGCTCTACATGCAAACACAACAAAGACCGTCTCGATACTTTTATCTCTGCTGACTGAGCCGATGCAAAGAAAGCCATGTGACTCAGAGGGAAGACTTGAAGAAGCTGCGTCTGTGTGTGTGTGTGTGCATGTGTGTGTGTGTGTGTGTGTGTGTGTGTGTGTCAGAGACAGAGAGAGACAGTTTGTGTTGCTGAAAGTTGCCCACACACTGATTAATTTAGCTCATGTCTCTTTCTCCTCCTCCTAGATGTCAGTCATACCGCCGCCCACCCACACACACACACACACACACACACACACACACATAGACGCATAAACAGACCCATAAACAATAATATAGAAAATTCTCTCTCCTTTTTGCATCAGTTTATTAGTTTTAATTAACATTGTGCCAACGCATGTACTTAAAGACAGTAAATAATAATTAAAATCAATACAAACTCTGTGGTGACTCAGTCGTTAGCTCACAGCATTAAGGTCCACGTTCCTTCCTGTGCTTTCATGGGTCTTCTCCTGCTGGTTTCCCCCCACCAACAAAAACATGCACATATGTGAAACTAATACAATTAGTGTCTTTGACCAAATATAATTGAGTTTAAATGCAGGGAACTAATTGCAATACACTGTAAAAGGTATATTTGTATAGGACGAACAAAGAAAGTTCTTCTTTTTCCTCAAATAATGTTTGTACATGAATCAATGAGTCCAAAGTGAAAAACAGTAAAACAATAACAAACTAATTTAGATAAAAATACTTTTCTCTTTCCATGTCTCCCGTTCACAGATCAACACGTGCACTTATCTGGACATTTTTCATTCATTTGCATTTATTTAAGAATGAAATAACCGTCAACACATCTGCTGAGAAAATCACCTCAACTGTCTTTCAAGTTCATGGGGTCACACACACACACACACACACAGACAGTGTAAAGGTGCTAACGAGGCCGCCGTGTATCACACTGCAACAGTAACTCTTACACGTTCCTCTTCGTGCTTCACGTCTTCTCTGTCTGCTCAGCCTTCCCCACCACACCTCTCTCAACAAATGTGATGACATAGTGTTGTGTTTCACAGGCACACTGCACTGTGGGACGGACTCACACACACTTTCAGTTCTCTCACACCAAAACTCACCCCCTCATCATTGTATCCAGCCTTCCTGTTCATGTGCTCCTGCCTCTCTGCGTGCTCTTACTGTAAGTTATGACATGCATAATGTAAATCTCAGCGTGCTGTTCACTGTGAATAATCATCATAAAGGGCTGTATGTGCTGTGCTATTTCTGCCGTGAAGTAAACAAATGATAATGAGGATTAATTACATCATTATCATATTTTTGTTACTGTGTCAACTCCGCCCATCTGCTTCAGAAATGCAAAGTGACTCACTCACAAAATAAGAATATCATGATAAGTGAATATTGGTTTGTATGTTCTTGTCTGTTACATTAAAAACATATTCCAGTGACGTCTTTCATAAGGAAGCCAGTCTCATTCAGTGAATCAGAGCAGGTGTGCAGGATGAGCAAGGCATGGGAATGTTAGAGGTCTTTCCCACATCTCCTGTATTATCCTTCACCTGGCACAGTCAGTCATTAATGCATTGCATAAATCAGGCACCTAATTGCTGATATTTTAATTTCAAAATGGTTTACAAGTACTAAAAAAGTCCTACAGACGGACCTGCACGTGCTGTTCAGTTGTCAGCCCCCCTGCATCTTGTGCAAATGTAGCCTGTAGTTTAAGAAAAGATAAATAAAAAATAGTCTTAAATAAAGAAAAGCACAGCATTTCTCCGCGTGCCCTGCAATATTAACAAAGCACATATTTTGTTTGTTGCTTGCAGCTCTGGACTAACCTGCATTTTATGATCAAGTGTATTCATAAATATTTCATATTTTCATTTCATACTGCCGGTGTAAAAGGGTGTAAATGCTGCCTGGAGATGGACTGCAGACCCGTCCATCTCTGGGCTTCTTCACCAACAGCATGCTGGGATGCACTTCATCCACTGCGACCGCTAAATATGAATAAAAGGTTACAAAAAATAATGAAACGCCTTTGCTAACATCTGATTTCCAAGTAATTCTGATAAAAAAAACACTACAATTTTGAATCTTAAGCCTGGCTTTACTTGACTGAGTAAAACTGAACTCTTCTCTCATTGTAGATGGATAAAATATAAATGGATAAAGTTTATGTTTTCGTTTTAAAGACGTTAGTTTGTCCCAGATATCAAATTCCCATTGTAGTGAACGCCGCTCTTCAGTTCCATTTTAAAATGCAATACGATATTTAGAGGCAGCATTAATGCAGATGAAGTCAATAAAACATGTGAAACGAACTGAAATTATTTATATTATTGAGTTTTTTCTTTACGTACACTAGAAAAGAGTCTGCAGAAGAAGAAGAAAAAAAAAGAAAGTGGACTGTGTGAGTTTTAAATCAGTCTGCCCTCAGGCTGTTCTGCTTCTGCTCTGCAGCACTCCAAGCAAACTGATAAGATTAATACCCCCCCCAACCCCCGAGTACATTGCACTGTTCATGCCATGTGAGTCATTCCTTTCATGCCGCATCATGCCTGTCACACAACGGACCACGATGCATCACAGCAACCCCTCGCCATGCTGCGGGTGACCAGAGTCCTGCAGCCGATCGGGACGTCGTGACGGAGCGACAGAAGACAAAGACAGACAGGAAGTGCTGCAGGCTGACAGGACAGTCCGTCAGCGGTGAGAGGTCAGCGGCAAAAAATGTCCTATCGATCCGCTCCCATCCACTGAAGACTCACTTTTCACATTAGCTGCACATGTGTGTGTGTGTGTCAGTGTGCTCAACATCAAAACAACACACACACACACACTGTGGAGGGTGACACGAGGGAGTGATTGGACATGAAGAAATAAAGCCACAGGCAAACAGAGGCACTTATATGAGGGGATACGAGGAGACTGACAAGCAGAAAACAAGATGATGTTTTATCAGTGAGAAGATGTTCTGCGACCAGCCGACAGCAGAGAAGCAAAGCCTCAAAGCCTCTGAGAAATTTCACAATTACTAAGTAGTTTTTTATTTTTTATTGCTCTGTCTATTTGTTGTAGTTTAAGAGAAAAGCCATAAGGTTTTAACAGCTCTCTCTCTCTCTGTCTCTCTCTCTCTCTATATATATATATATAAATATATATTTTTTTTTTTCTCATGAAGCCTGAGTCTGGGCAGGCTGATAAAAATGGATTGTGTCTCCAGAGTCCAGCCTGTGTGCTCTGTCTCGGGGGCTGGAGCCCCTCTGGGGGAATCTTTTTTTTTTTTGCTTTCACAGGTTATAGGAACGGATCAGAAAGTAGACGAGAGAATTGCCCGAAAAACACCAACTACCAATCTGCAATATACTCTTAATGAAGTTCTGTCTGTTCTGTCGGCCGTAATCATTGTGCAGAAAATTTTGCCTCACGAGTGCAGGGGTATTTCATTATTAGGTTTTTAAAAGATTTCAACACTTGAGCAGTTTCTAAGTTAGCACTGAAATGAGATTATTTAAAGGCCTGTTATCTCCACTAGACAAGCCAGTGCACTGGTTGACATTAATTTGCAATTTATGTAACTTTGTGGTGGTTAAGAAAAAGCAAGCAAGACTGTGCTTGGCCTCGCTAAAATAAGATTTAATATTCAGGTGAGAGCATGTCATGAAATAATATTGACAGCCTTTGCTCGAGGAGCCATTGTGTCGGCACTCGGCACCGGTGTGAGACTGGCATGAAATCCCCAAATCACCAGAGAAAAGAAACTCTGAAGTACAGCAGAATTTGGCACGGAGCTTCTGGTCATGGAATTAGAGCGACAGTAGCAGGTCAGGCCCCCGACGTGCCTGCTGCCTTCCTGCCTGCCTGCGAGGAACATTTCTACATTTTTTACATTGTGATTTTGCCACAGCACGGGGACAGAAGTCACTGCATTTACCCCCGAGCTCTTCTAACGACGACTTGTTGGTTTTGCATCAGTGAAAAATGGAGGGTTTGACTCTCTGCAAGACACCTCGCCTTCTTTCTTTATTCTGACTAACATGCTGAAATTATAGTAACTAAAGTTTAAATATGTAGTTATAATATGTGTATAAAGAATCATCAGATGTTTGTGCATTTCCCTTTTAGCTGGGAAGCAACAAAGAAACATTAACATGTGGATGGACGGAGGGTAAGAAATGAACTACCAACAATCCAGATGAACCACAGCGGCTTCTTGAACTTGAAGTGATCACAATATATGAAGACAATAAAAAAAATATCCCTCTGCAGTATTGCAAAGGTATTCCAGCCAGTACTGCTGCAACGAAAGCAGATTAGTTAGAGACCTTGTCCATCTTCCTGAGGGTTTGGCTAACATGCAGTGAGCGATAAAGCTGATGCATCTTCATCCCTCACAACCTGAATTTTAAACAAAACCCACATACCATCACTGAGTGCATCATGGAGAACGTGGTCATGAAATCAGCTTCTGCTGAGCCTGATGGTGTGAATCCTTTTCTCTCCTCTCGTTGATTATTCTCAGCAGCAACGTAACAGAACCAATTTATGTGGTGACTTGGATGTGTATGTGACTGAGAGTGTGTGTCCATGTCTGAAAGACAGGAAGAGCATGAAAGTACTTTCAACAACAGTTACAACAGGACTACACACACACACATGCACATACACACACTCACAGGCCAGGGTAAAGTGCCAAGCCTGCTGAAAATGTCCAGCAGTAATGGGGCTTCTCAGCCCGGCTGAATCACTCAGTCACACTCTCTGTTGGGAAATTGATTCTCCTGAGGTTCCCTTTCAATTTGTGTGTATATGTGAGAGAGAGAGACAGACTATCTATCTGTCTATCCATCTGTCTGTCTACATGTCTGCCTATTTATTTATTCAGTGAGCCAGACCGGCATCCTGTTTTGCAGGTTTGCGGGTAAAAACACACAACATGTGGTCAGATTGACAGTCAGATCATGTTAAAGACGGGAAAGTCTGCCTGACAGTCAGTGTTGGCATCTTTTTACTCTGACCATGAATCGCTGACTGACTCTAATCAATTCCTTTCTGGCCTCACCAAACCGAACCTTGACCGTAGACATGTCAGATCACAAGAAGCTTTTTTTAACACTGATTTGAAAAGGTTTCGGACTGAACTGACGATGCTGACGTCTCGCTGACGTGGTGTCACGTACGAGTCGTTGCAGAGAGAAAAAAACAACCTGATATTTTACTCTGAAGCTCATTGAGTTCCTTTTGAAAAACCAGCTTATAAAAATTCAAGGCTGTTTAAAACCATTAAGCAGTTTTAAAATGGAAATAACAGTTTGCCAGCCTTCGCCGCTGCATGTCACACGAGTTCACCTCTTATCAGGCAGACAAAAAAAAAAGAGTCCTTCAACACCACAGAGAAAGTTTGCAGCCATCCTCTCTGTGTTTTAATCTTCCTCTGCACTGAACACAAGTGACTGCATGTGCTCGAGGCGGTGAAACAGCACTTTGGCTAAACGGCGTTCACCACAGTAGCCATAGCAGAGTACCTGGTGATGGAGAGAGTGGGCTGCCACTATAAATACAGAGCTGTCTGATTCACAGAGCCTACATGGCTCCTCTCATTCATCATCTATTGTTCTTCAACTCCCACAAGAGAGGGAAGTGAAAGAGGAAAGGAGGAGTGTGTGAATAAGAGGAGAAAGACGGGCTCAGCACAAATGAAACGGGTGAACAGCGGTATTTGTCTGTTTGTGTGTGTGATGTTGGCCAGGAGAGTGTGTGTGTGCAGAGTGTGTGTGTGAGGTTTCAGAAAACAAACATCTACTCATTTTCTCTCAACCATGATGCTTTGCTTTATTTTGATTGAGTCTTTTGGATTTATCTTACCCCCCCGCCCCCCACCCTTTTTAAAATGGAAATTGTCTCAGGGATGTGGACATTGTTTGTGTTTTGAGGAGCATGCTGGGAAAACTGTATCAGTGTTTCCACTGCACAATAAAATGAGCAATCGTGTTATATCAAGAACAGAATGAGGCATTATTCCCAGAATGCAACATTTATAGGTCCCTTCCCTCCGTTCTATCACTGTGACAATTTATTTCAGTGCTTCTCTCACACATACTTGCCTATTAGCAAGTGTGTGTGTGTGTGTGTGTGTGCCTTCCTGAGCTGTGTGTGTTTTGTGTAAAAGAGGGGGAGTCCAGGGTAAGAAAATGTGAAACAAACCATAAAGCAGTACGAAGTATTGAAGCTCTCTCCACCCCCCCGCTGAGCTGACAGACAGAGACAATGGTAACCTTCCCTCACTCAAATATCTGCCCAACAAATCTGATGCCTCTCGCTCCGTTTTGTGAAGGATTATTAACAGAAACTACGACAACATGGAGGTTTGCTCCGTCACAGACCAGACCTGCACTTGTTTTTTTAACCTGCACTGCATCGAGTGGTGCAGCAGCTCAGACTGGAGGCTACAAATCTCCCAGGTGCTTCACCCTTTCAAACATTACACAGGACTTCTGTCTTCTTCTGTCTGGATGATGTCCCGGTGAAACCTTGGAAATATGGAATTATTTTGCTTTGACGTGTTTGAGTGCTCGTGGAAACTCTAATCCCTCATGTGTGAGTTTTACCAGCGTGCAGGTCGATAATATCTCAGGTACTCACGAGGTCAAACCAGGAACAGAAGAAGACACCAAATGATGAGCTGAACTTGGGCTTTAAAGGGAAAATGTTACTTTACTTTGATTAAATTCACATAGGGATAAAATCCTCCCCCCAACATCCACAGGAACACCTGTCTGTTTCTCAGCAGCAGAGCTCATTGGTTCATAACAGCCAGCCTGTTCACCTCCCCAGCTTATTAAATACTGAGGCTTCGTCAGGCCTCTTAGCATCTTACACAGGTGCACCAGGCTTCCTGTAGTTTCTTTTTAGGTTTCTATAAGAAATCCATTGATAGCAATTTTAGACACTCAGAGTAAGGTGACGTAAAATAATGAGGCAAAACTCTACATATGGATAAGTTAGAGGAGGATGGATGAGTAAAATGCATGCTAAACAGTATCTTGTGCAGCTGCATTAGACAAAACACATACACAGCTGATTAAAACTGTTAGCTGAAGCTACTTGCTAGCTGATGATAAGAAGCTGTTTTACCACGTTTTGTTTGCTGCAGCAGCTCACAAGACAACAGCAAAGTCAGCAGAGACAAAAATGTGATGTGCTGAATGAAATTTGAAGTTGGTAGAAAATGAAAAACAATAAAACAGGTTAAAAGAATGCATTTCACTGATTTCCAATGGAGAATTTTTATTTGCGCTTATGTGGAGGTCAGAGTTCAGCAACAGAATGGCCCCCTCAGGAGCTGATAGAGAGTCGGTGCCCATCTCATGACCCCGTCTCCTGACCTCATAAGCGGGGTTAGTGTGGCCATCACAGGGGCATGAACCCTGGCATCCCACTGCATCCTGCCGCAGAGACGCGTCATAAATCTAACATTTCCACTGCTGCATGGCACCGCTGTCATCCCAAAATATTTTTCAAAGTTAAGGAGCAAAAAAACTGATTCCAGCTCAGAAGCATCATCTTTTTATCCGTTAAAGAAAATAAATATAGAAGAAGAAATTGCTTTGAGGAAACCAGCTTCCCCAGGTGCCAGACAACTGGGTCACTGCTGATGCTGAGTCTGCTGAGTGAGGTCTGACAGGGCGGATATTGGACTTCAGAAGGAACTAAAAAATGGTTTATTTTATGTCTGTGCACACATTGGTGATCAGCACTGCTCATATAGGTGGCGGCTCGAGTTACCCGTTACGGGTATTTGTTGGCAGGTATCCGTGCTGGATGTCATGCCATTAGCCTTTGCCCCGGATAAACTCCTGAGTCCCTCTCACGGCGAAACAGACACTTCCATCATTAGAACGATTATTAATGTGACCTTTTCATTGCAGTGAGGTTTGCATCAATCATGCAACAGTTAATTGAACATCTCTGCGTGATTTGCATTAACGTTCCAAACAATGTGCCTTTGAATGTGGATCCAATAAAAAAAAAAAAAAAGGAAAAAAGGCAATATGCCGGTTTCATTGAGAGAGAATAAAACCACACAGTGGAACCTTCAAATTCTCATGTTTCTGAATATGCTTTGAAATATTTACCGTATTCCTTGGCATAATGAAAAAAATCTCATACTCCATGGCCAGGTCTGGTGATACATTAATGGGACATAAAGCCTGACAGCAAGCCATTAAGCCTCTCTGTCTCACACCGTAATTGATCCGTTGGTGCCTCCGTGACTGTGGTGCATTCGCCTCCTGTTGCTTCAGCAATAGCAGGAGCTCTGGACACCATCTTCCTCAGCTTAGTCTCCTGCCTGTGGAGTGGGTGGACTGATATGGGCTCTCTGCACCTTCTCTCGCTCCTGAATCCTTCCTCAGTCCCAGCTGCTCTCCAGTATCAGTTTGTTCTCTCTCGATCTGTAACGAGGCTGACTCCTTGCTGAGACAAGAATGGAGAGGTTTGAGGAGGAGGAAAGAGGAGGAAGGAGTAGGAGATGACAAGAAAGAAATTTCAGCATGGATTATATATCAGGGTTTTATTATATACGTTGTGTGTTTGTGTTCGCATGTCCTTAATATGTCATTTGAGATGCAGCTGTAAGCCGCCATCCATAAGATGTGAGGCTGCCTGTGCGTCGCTGCTCGCATGTTTTTGCACATTCGAGCTGCACAGCTTCAAGCTGCCTGTGAGCTTTAGGTTTGGATTCCTCGTGATGCCTCGCCATCTGTTACGTAAACCAGATGCTTTTGTTTACACTGAAAGCAGCGATACATCCCCGGTCCAAAAGTGCTTCACTGTGCCAATTTACAAGCTGCAGACTGTCAGGCAGAAAGTAAAACCAACTCTACGTCAAACTTGGCCTTGTTTACATGTGAGGAAGCTTAAGGAAGAATTTTACAGGTATTTATGTTATTTGCATGCAATGAAGCATTAAAAAGAACTTCAGGAGGCAATTTTTTACCTGGATTTGTTCTATTTTAAGCTGTATGAGCTGCCTGTCAATGTTTAATTATACTAAAAGTCAAACTTTATAATTAATGGACTGAATCATCTTTGTAAACCTGTTCTTTGTAATAGTTCAATTTAAGGAAGGTGAAGAGAATAGCAACATTAAACATCGATCAGTTTAATGGATCATGAATTAGCAGGTGCCTGTTTAAATAGAGGCAGGTATGGGGTGCTAAAACAATTAACTTAAAAAAAAAACACACACACACACAACTCTTTGTTAATTCAGAGTATTTTGTGTACTTTCCCTGTATTAAACAAAACGACACAAAAAAACTCTCCAAAGTTCATCCACATTCATTTTTTTTCCCTGTAATATTTAAATAGGAGCATTTTCACTCCATTTCCAGGCTTTATGTTTACTCGCATAATGTGTGTATGTTGAGGGGGGGGCATGTAAGCACTCCAGCTTCTGGGATCACAGGCACAAGAGGCTATCATATGAGTACAGCTGTGTACACACATCCCCTCGCCTCAAATTGATGGGCAACACTTGTCCAGGAGAGTCAAACAGTTCGGCGCTGAGTGCATGTACACACTCCATCAACACTAACTGCACTCCTTCTCTCATTGTGTCGACTCCTTACGTGTTCGACATGATGAACCGCCATCTGTTCGATGCAAAGCTTGTTAACGTCCGTGGTCCACGCTTCGTTTCTGTCATTATTATTTTCAGAAAGACAGACTTATGTGATGAGCAGAAGAGAAGACAGGGAACGAAACAAAGACTCTGTGATTTAACTGCAGTTTGTAGCACTTGTTCCTAAACCTCAGCATATCAGTTATCCAGATAGTTATTGAATTCTGATCAATATCTCAGAGATGGTGTTTAATTTATGACATTTTTCAGAGTGTTTCTCAGAATTTCTCTGTGATAGTTTCAGCTTTTCGTTCCTCATTTTACGAGTGTTGGAAATGAAAGAAATGATGAAGTCAGGTGACTTCCACTGTTTGTCATCACAGTCCAGTACTTAAAATATACAGTTATATTATTACAACAAGGTCAGCGTGAATTCTAGCAGTGACACAACAGAGGGATAGCCCCCGTTTAGTGTGTGCGTGTGCAAGTAAAGAGTGTGTAATAGAAAGATTGTGTAAGGAGCTGTGTAATAGGATTGAGGGCCATCTGCCTCCCTGTGCTGCCCACAGATTGTCTACTGTCCCTGAAGGCTCCCAGCTGCACTGGCAGCAAGAAAGAGATAGAGCCAACTTTATTTCCTCGGAAAAAAAAAAAAAAGTTGGGGAAAAGTGGGCTGGTGTTTGAAAAATGTATTTAAATTTACAGTAAAGTTTGTCACAAGAAAAAGCACAGAACTTAATCTAAACATTACAGTGGTGTGTGTTTATCTGTGCACATTCCTCCATATTTGCGACGTTTCCAGTCAGTCTAACTCTTCACTGTACAAAGTTAATCCAACCATTTCAGCTATATAGGCCCATACGATGCCCTGAGCACGTACATGAAATTAATTAGTCTTAGAAAGGAAATCCACTGATACCACTGACCCACTGATCCAAATCCTCGATCTTTGTGTGAAAGAGAAGCTGCCATCTAAATGGGAAAATTGTGATAAAAATCTTTAAGAAATTGATACTCTTATTGAGAAAAGACTCCCTGCTGCCAAGTAGAGTGGAAATTAAGTCTATGTCACGTTAATCCGATAGCAAGTTCACCTTAAAAAAAAAAAGAAGGTAATTTCACTCCAGGTTTCTAAGACGAGAGGAGTGAATCATCCCTGTTAGTCCTGCACACAGCAGCTTCTACGATTACTTACATTTCTTTAAAAAGGTTTCAGCTTGGTCATCTTCAGTCTGCAGCTACTGTAAATTATCCTCTGCACACTGGAGAGTAGAGTTGTTCAAACAGCTTAAAAAACAATGAGAACCGAGAGTATACATTTTCTCTCTGATGGTTTCTGTGCGTGATGCTGCATTTCCTACTGAGTCGGGTTCGTCCTTCAGGACAAAACCTCATTAAAAATGATAGAGATTTTGTCCATTCAAGGGCAGATTGGACATTTATTGTTACGAAGGCTTCCTAGATTTCACTTTGAATTAAGATAGGTACATCTGAAAACTTGCAAAATATAATATTGACAATACTGTTGTTTTAATTTCATCCATGGGAAATGTATGGAGCTATAAAAACCTTATTTCTGGAACCAGCAACGCCAGATGTCTCTCCTTTTAACACTAACTGCTTTATAGTCAGATTTGCATCTTGACATGCACTTTGCTTATCAAAACCTGTAACATGACCTAGACTTGAGCAGTTGAGCACTTGAATTTAACCACATAAGACAGTGAAAGCATCTTTTGGTTGTGTAAAAGGAAGCAAATAATGTGAAGAGAAGCAAAAAAAAAACAGTTCAGCAAGTCCATTTGAAGCTGTGATCACTGCATCTCTGAATTTGCATTCCAGGCTGCAGCCGAGGCGATGCATATAAACAGGAGAAAAAAAAATGGAAATGGCGTGATATATAAACCTAATGAGCTTTTTTAGCTGCACAGAGTCATACCTTCTCAAACTGAGCAGAGCTTTTTAGCTTACTAAAGGAGTCCTGCGGTGCTCTGAATGCGTTATGAGGACCTCACAGACAAGCAGGCGGGTGGGCGGCCGCTGCACTAAAATCATCACAACACCATTTCCCTCCAAATCCATAATAGATGACAGTCACAACCAAGCTATCTCTCTCTCATCCCTCACCAGTTCACAGAGGGTCAACACCCTCACTCTCATAACAACTAGACTCAGATAAGTGGAACCGAATGGATATAATCTGTCACATCCAATCAATTGAAGCGTTCCTGAATGAAAGGAGAGCAGGGTGGGGTTAAAGAACAGAGCGAGGGGACGAGGGAGGACAGAGATCAATCCTACTAAAATTTAAAAAAAGACTGAGAAGAGGAGGAGTATTGAAAAGTGAAAGATGGAAAGTCAACCATGGAGACAGCGAGAACTTCAATCAAAACCTCCACTTGAATAAGTCATGTATTTCTAATAGACTCCAGGAAATAGTCATGAATATATAACGAGCGAACGTGCATCAATCAGATCCTCTTACCTCCTCCTCTTTGTGAGCACAGTGAAAACTGCACCTTTTCACTCACTAATCTGCAGCGACAGTCAAAGGGAAATAGAGAGAGATGAAGAAGACAGAGGAGAGGAAAAGGGAGAAAAAAAGGGGTCCTCCCCCCAAAAAAATATATATTGTATTAATAATCCACACCCCAAATTCTTTTTTTTTATTATTATTATGTCAGTGCATTACCCAAAGGACATCTGGCCATGTCATGAATCAAAGCAAACAACATGGAGCAGTAAATAAGATGAGTCTGAAAGGAAATGAAGCATGGCGGCTGCTTTTTGAGAGCTGCGTGGCACCTGTAACCTTTTTCAGAGGAAAAGGGGGGGTGAAAAAGCTGGCAGGGTGGGAGAGAGACCTGGAGTGAAATGTTCTGCTGGTTAGGCTGCATGCATGCATGTGTGTGTGTGTGCATGGGTGTGTGTGTGTGTGTTGTGGCTAACTGGGGGCTGTCACCTGGATTGCTGCAGGAGCTAAATTTAGAATTGACAGAAGTATTACTGCGTCACTTTCACTTCATGTAGTTACAACTACGGATGGATGGATGAATGGAGGGATCAGATAGATAGATAGATAGATAGATAGATAGATAGATAGATAGATAGATAGATAGATAGATAGATAGATAGACAGACA
>JAPZDV010000003.1:22806742-22820953 GCA_029814665.1 Acanthurus lineatus | reverse complement strand
CGTCGACTGAGAAAAGTAATCGTTGATCTGAATGCAAACAAAGTGGCGGCTGCAAGGTGAGATTTCACTGTTATGTTGTGCAAATACGAGCAAAACATAACAGTGAAACGTATTTCTTAGATGTGCATTTGTGCAGTGGAAACACTAAAAGAGAGACAAGATCGAGATCATTTCTCCCAGCTGTGTCAAAAATAATGAAATTGCAGAATTAAAGCTGAAATAAATAAGTCTTCTGTTGATTCCCACAGCTGAACAGGATTTTCACACATTCAGACACATTAACGCAGAGTTTCAATGAGCTGTACTCAAGCTGCAATATCATGTGATATCTGTGTGATACTGGACAGGAGAAGACTCTGATTCCAGCTCAGCTGCATGCGAGCACAGCTTTTCTAGGTTTTAGCAACCAAGTTATTACAATTAAGGTCAAGATTTTCCAATTTTGTCTTAACTTGATCTTCTGAGTATCTTCGCCTTCCTGATAGTCTGGATCCCTGTGTGCATGTGGGACAGTGATGAATTCATCCATCAAATGCTAACAGCCTTTATACAACCTCACTTCAGTTTGGAGGACAAGAAAGAAGAAAAAAAAATCAGCCAACATCAAGAAAAATGATGTGTGGCTTCAAACGAGAGGTGTCCCCAACGGATCAGCAGGAGCAAAGGACACAAGAGATGTTTCTCAACACCAGCAGGAAGACGATGAACACATTTATCATTAAAGTCTAAAGGGCTGAGGTCTTATTTCTGTCTTTGAGAAGCTGTCTTTTTCCCTCCCTCTGGATTGTAACTTGTTATAAAGCGTTTAATCAAACTAACATTTAGAGGTTTCTAAAGGAACAGAATCAAAGGAGCTTTTTTGAGCATGAAGAGGTCAACATCACACATCTGTGCTTAAATTTAACACCAAACCCAAAAACAATTAAACAGTGTATTGAATGATTTTAATGAACAAAATGTTTTGTGCAAATATCAGAGTTCATAATTTAAAAGCAAAAGAAACATTTTTAACTTTGCTTTGATTGATTAAAGCAACAACATCCTTGAATTTTAAAACTAATGCAAAAGTGCTTCCTGTTGTAGTTCATCTAATGGCCACCAGGTGTGACTGAACTGGAAAAAAAAGTTTTATAAAAGGTCATTTCAACATGAAATTTATGTCTTTCAGTGTTTTTTTAAAGGCATATTTTAAAATATTTCTTCAGTATTGAAGATATTTTTTACATTTTTAACAAAGCTTGCATGTTACATCACAAAATATTATAATACTCATGTGACACTTAACATTACTTTGTGCGTTGTGAGTGTGTGTTTGTGTGTTTAAAGCCCCTCACTTGAAAGAAACATGCGGTTCAACACTTAAGTACATTCACAAACTGTTGCATCAGCTGAGCTTCTCTCCACATCAGTGTCCACGCTTGCTGCCCCAGGTGGCCGCTGGCGGCTGGGTTTCTGTGGTCTGAGCCCAGCAGTGGGTCTCTGCACAGGCTGAAGCCGGCAGATAATTCCCCCGCTGGTCGCCACTGAAGGCTCCCTCATCTCTCAGACCCAGTCACAGATTAATGGCCTGGTGGCTGAATTCAGACACTCCGTCTTCACCGATAATCAAAGAGAGAGCGGAGCACCGTTGGGAGAGAGTTTCTTAAAACGCAGAAAAAAAAGAAAAACAAAAGGCAGAGAGAGAAAGTGGAGAGAAGTGATGTTTGAAGAGAATCCACTGATCCAGCTCATGTGCTAAATACTGACTTTTTTGGTGGATTTCTGCCTCATGGAGGCTGTGCAGTAATACACAGTCCATTAAATGGACGTGAGCCCAAAATAAACTGAACCGGTTCATTAGAAAAATGAACTGAGGCTCCATGGGGCTGTATTAGCTCATATTTGAGATCAAATCGAATGTCCAGCCTGTTTATTTACCAGATCGCCAAATGGTGTGAATTTGAGCCTCATTTTGACAGTAAAGCAAGTTTCCAGAGGAATAAAACTGAGAGGAGACGGAGAAATGTGTCGCCTTACGGAGGCTCAGACCAACATCAGCATGAAGAAGAAGCTCTTCCTGTAGAGTTCATGGATGAAAGTCAGGACTCTTATTGTTTGAAATTCAGTTGCAGTGATTGGTTGCATTGTTTTTTTGTTTCTATGAGAGAGTCTGAGATGAGACAGATTGGAAACCTGCAGCCATCTGTTAAACCCTTATGGAAATGTGCTCGAGCAGCAGTTCAAGTGACCAAAGGACATTTTTTTTTGTTTTTACTAAAGACAGATGAAAATGCAAATCAGCTGAGACCATTTCAACTCAAGCATCTTTACAAAAGTCTGACATGATGAAAAAGGACTTTGAGTAAAAGCTCTTCAGCTGTCTGGACCCTGTCTTTGGTCTGGATGCTGTCTTTGGTCTGGACGTTGTCTTTGGTCTGGATGCTGTCTTTGGTCTGGACGTTGTCTTTGGTCTGGATGCTGTCGTTGGTCTTTGGTCTGGACTCTGTCTTTGGTCTGGACCCTGTCTTTGGTCTGGATGCTGTCTTTGGTCTGGACCTGGTCTTTGGTCTGGACGCTGTCTTTGGTCTGGACGCTGTCTTTGGTCTGGACCCTGTCTTTGGTCTGGACTCTGTCTTTGGTCTGGACCCTGTCTTTGGTCTGGACGCTGTCTTTGGGACAGTTGCTGACATTCACCGTGTTTTAAAGGCTAAACTAATGAGTGACCTGCATAAGGTTCACGCCAAACATCTGTGCAAAACAGCAAGAAGGTCACAGATTTTCATCGACGTTTGGTTCCAATAATCTTTCTAATGCTGTGGAACAAATAAAGAAAGAAACTCACTTTGCTTTTTGCATTAAATCTTAAAAGCTCTTACGATAAAAGTGATAAAAATGCTTCTTTGTCTTGTGTTAGTCAACAATAAAATGATTCCCTCCTCCTCTCAGTTTTAAAAAATGTGCCCCTGTTTAGCCATGTATCTGACACAAAAACATGGCGTCTCTGTGTGAACGGAGCAGGCACATCTCAGTAACAAGATGCCTCATTTGTTCAAGCTTCTCTAAAAGTGGACCAGCGCTGAAGCTTTTATGGTCTGTGATATTTCTTCTTTTTGCTTTTGACCTTTAAATACAGCGTCTCATTTGGCCAATCAGTGATTTTTTTTTAAAATGCCAGTGCTGGACCAACTCTGTTTCAGGACATCAAGTCTGATTAAAAACGTGTTGTTGCCTTAATTAAAGCGTCCTAACAGACCCAGATTTGTAGTTGGTTCACACAGAGACGCCTTCACCTCAGTGTGTTTATCTGCTCACATTCATGCCATGCTACTCACACAGCCTGTTTTCAAACCACACATTTATGAGTTACCTGTTTGTACAGACTGATTATTGACTTGAGCACAGCAAGTGGTGCTATACATCATTAATAGCATGTGAAATAGTGCGGTATGTGTGTGCTTGTGCAGACGAATGCATGCATACGTGCCCCTGAGACCTGCCCCCCACGCTGTGAGAATATACCGCTCTTGATGGATTTATCATATTAAGGACTGATTCCAATCTCTCCGTCGTTATTTTCCAGACTACCATCGGTTTTCCTCCCTTCACAGTAATGAACCAAGCCATTATTTTTTTATTCAACATCTTAACTAAGATCACAAAGTGGTCTTTTCCTACAGCCTGGAATCAAGAAAACACAGCAGGGAGCTGAGGCCTGCAGACAGCAAGTAGAAAATGATGAGGGAGAGAGGCTAAGCTGACACCCTTTGAGTTTCCCCCCATGGTGACTAATTAACCTTTCAGGTTCTTCAAGTCCCCATCATCACTGCAATACCCAAGTGTATGCATGTGCGCATGTGTGCAGGGATCATACTGAGACCAAACGCATGCCGCAGTGGGGGCCGCTGACATTTCCTCTGGACCTCCATCTTCCAGTGCTGAAACTGTCTCTGTCCTCTCTGACCTCCTCCCCCCCCTCCAGCAGCTCCGTCTGCCTCTTTAGTCCGAGGCAGCCGTGGTTTAAACTTCTGCGAGTAACCGAAACACATCGCTCTCTTTACTTTTTTTAACTCACTGCAGGCGGAGTGAAATCAGTGACTCACGAGGCGCCGACTGTTTGTTTTAAAGGACCTACGAGGAATCTTTCATTTCCAGGTTCTTTCTTCGCCCCCCGATGATTCAAACTACCTTTTATAAACGATGATTCAGCAGAAACTCGATAAATATACAGCCACGATTGACACTGGACATTCTTGGAGTGTATGCAGCAGAAATAAGGCTTCAGAAGCTGCTATCATGGCTGCTAAGCTCCTTTTCTCAGATTGTGAGACTCTAATTTTTATCCCCACTCTCCATTCTGAAAAACTGCTTCATTTTTATGAAGTCTGCACTCATCCGTTCATATAATTTGTGTTTTGGAAGCTGCATATGGAGACTACAGCTCCCTCTCTGTTCAACAAGCCAGTGTTGTAGATGATAAATAAATGAAACTTGTATCTTGTGTTTGTATCAGGATGTTAACAGAGGAAACCAGGCAGGATTACAAGCCTGGAAGACAAGAAGCAAAGAAACATTTGAAATAAGCAAAAGAGAGCCTGAAGCCACATTTTGTTCAATTAAATGGAATTTTCTCAACATTAAAAAAAAAGTTTTATATCTTTATCTGATGTGAATGTACAACTTCACACAGAATGATAAAAATATTTTAAACTCATCACTTAAATGTGTCTAATTGAAACATTTAACCTGAATTATAACTAATTATAAAAACTAAAAAGCAGTGATTGACCTTTGCAGAGCTGACAGAAGTTTGAAATGATGTTCACATCAAAACAAAGAAACAAAAAACCCAATTTTTTAAAATATATTTGGCATCTCTGACTGTGCGTCGTTTCTGCAAAGCTTCAAATGTTTTCCGTGAACGCAGTCAGACACTTTACATGCCGCGGCCCGAAACAAAACATCTCGAGCAAAGAAGCAGAGATACGATCGGCGGATGGCAGTGCACCTGCTTAGTGTCTGTCACTCCTCCCCGCCTTTCCATTCATCAAGTCGGCCCTGCAGACATCTCTGTCTGTGTGATGTAGTCTGACTCTTCACACCTTCTGCGTTTCCTGCAGCCACAGTGATGATTTTTATCTCATGTACCTTACAGAAATAAAGAGAGGGAAGGGAGGGAGGGAGGTGCAGGCGGTGCATTTAGAGGAGAAGAAGAAGAAGAAAAAATAGTGTTATTGTAAGACTGAGAGCACTCCAGAGACAGATACACCTGGTTGAGATCACTTCAAACGCCTCAGATCTTCAGGCAGAAGAGGATTTCTGGTGCAGCAGGGGCTTCTTACTGAAAGATCAGTGTCTTTACACCTGAGGGCGAAACACTGGGAGACTAAAACAATCACCTTTATCCACCTTCAGCCCGGCGTTATTACCATGAGGTTGGTTCTTAGTGAGAATGATCGTACATCTTGTTGTAGAACATCAGGTTCAGGATGTGAGTCCATCAAACTGATGAAGCCATTTATTTCTGTGCTAACAGCTTTTTAAACCGTTGCATTTTCTGATTATTTTATTATGAAAAGCCGACATTCAAAGATGAGCGCATCAGCCGGCCTGACTGATTGCTGTTATAAGAACGGGGGATTTTTATCTGACGCGTTAAATTAACATTTTAGCCTTTTGTTCTGTTTTTTATGATATCAGGTGTCTGCATGGGAACAGGTATGAGAGTGAAAATGTTGTGCTACTTTATGAAATAATGAAAAATGTTTTACAGAATTATTCAGTAAATCTTACTTTACAAACTTTAACAAACACCCAAACAGGCCTCATAGATGGTCTCTGCAGGCCCGCTGTGATTTTTCTGACTGAGTTTTGTAAGAAAAATGTTCTTTAAAGGCATTAACAAACTGTTTTAAGGGCATTATGCATAGATTATAAAGTTCTCAAAGTTTTTGCTGCTGATATCAGATGTGTCAGACTTCAAAATGCATCATGACTTCATTTTTTTCTGTTTGAGAATGATTTCCAGAAACAAAAGCAGATTAACTGCAAAAATCTAGTAATTACGAACAGATGATTCGGGTTATTCATTAGCAGAAATTGTGTAAATTCACAAAGTTACACAGTGAAAAGATCTTCTTCTAGGAAGCTTGATTAACCATAAAATGTCCAACTCAAACGTCCATAATACCAAGACACGTGCCTCAGAATAATCTAAAATTAACTATGATTGCAGATTAAACTGTTCCGATACAAGATAAAATCAGTCAACTGATAAATTTGCTGCAATCATATTTGCTCTTTTAATAAAAGTTAAGATCTTCATGCACAATTTAGTCAATGGACCCTTAGTGACCAGTAACTGGAAAAAAACTGCAGATAAATTAAAAAGTGTGTACTGAGATTAGGGATTACAGTTCAGTATGATTACAGATGATGTGCTCTAATTATGAGACTTTTCTGAGATACAGCACACGCAGAAAAGATACAAGCCTCCGTTATGTAACTTCGACTGTAAGACAAAGGGGTTTGTTGACAGCTTTAACCTGAATTCTTTCCAATGCTTCAATTATGCTGATTAGTATACCGATGCCTCTGGACGGGCTTAATTGGATGAGTTTAGATAACTGCTCAGTGAACGTTCAGTTTATTCAGCTCATCATCTTAAGCTCCAAGACTTGGACTCATTAATATTTTGTTTGATTAGAGGCAGCTGTGAATCTACAGAATCCAGGGAATAATAAAGTCAGGAATGAAACTTTCAACAAGATCAACAGAGTAGAAAACATTTATCAATTACCAGCCCAGCTGTTACAGAAAAAATATCAGCATTCTGCGTTTTTCAAACCAGAAACATGCAGAATATGTACATTTTAAAGGTCATATCAACCTTTTTTGCTTATATTTAACTTATTAAAGTGCCTTAGTTCAAATATATGAGCTTACTTTTCAGGACAAGAAGGGGATTTGGTCTTTTTTTGAAAACTGATAATTCTACAGACAGCTGAAAGATTTTCCAGCCACTTTTTCTGGCGACCAAACTGGGTAGTTTAAAGAAATGTTAGCAGCCTTAACCAAGTGATTTTTGCGCCTAAACCACAGCACAGGTACAGCATAAATGCAGCCCAGTCACAAAAGTACACATGTTGAGATTGTAAGTATGAAGAAAAGAAGAAAAGTGAGAATTACAGACTTTATATGACGCCATTTTTTTCTCCTCTAATAACAGCGATGTGTCCGTGAGAGAAGATGATTTCACAAAAACAGATTATGAGGCCTCACAGTGCTGAATTCTCAGTAAGTCAAGGAATAGGAACACAGCAATACAGACCTGGCTGACTTTACTGCTTGTTGTTATTGTCTGCTCCAGCCTCCAATCCAAATATCCCCCTCGAAAACACACACACACACACACACGCGTGCAAACACACGAATGCACACATCCAAACACACGGTGACGCACAATCTCATATGTGCACAGCGGGTGCTTTACAAGAGAGAGTGGGAAAGCTCTATTACTCTTCCTCCTCTCACAATTTCTCAGGGGGTCTTAAAAAGTAATGTGTTTTCAAATGCAGGGCTCCGGCTTGTCACAGGGCCGAGCTGGCTGTGATGTACGAGCCGAGAAACAAGCGCCGGAGCAGCCGCAGCCACGCCGAGCAGAAACTGAACATAGTCTGGTCTCCTGGCTTTACAAGAGTGTGTTATTGGAATGTCTAATGCTGGTTACAAAAGTAAAGAAGGAAAACATAACAGGCTAAATGAATACAGAGAGAGAGAGAGAAAGAGGAGGAGGAGGAGGAGGAAGGTGGGAAACAGTGTTGGAAAAGTCACTGAAGCAGAAAAGCTTGAAACCTTCTTTTTTGGTGGAAGCTGCTCATAATTTCTGGCCACGGTTTTATCACAACATGCAGAAAGCTTCTTCAGAGGGCAGCATGAGCCCACAGGTCGGATACAACTTGTTATATTCATGAGTGGACTCTTCTGCTAAAACATCCACTTTATCCCCTCTGACTCTCCCCCCTTTTTTTCTGACATGACTGAGGCGAGTCAAACCTGTTTGAGCCTGTTTGGCCCAGTGATTCACTGAAGAACTAGAACTAATAAAAAAATCCCCCAAGACCCAAAACAATTCCTCTTTAAACTTCCATCACAAGACAGAAGTCTGCAACTCCTCTGACTGGACGCCTGAAATAATACATATGCATGATGTGATGCCTGTAGGACATAAAACTTTCACCTTTTAAGTGTGATATTCTTGTGTAAAGTTTAGGTTCAGTAGTCGGAGAAATACATTCTTCATTATGTCAATAAGATACATCAGATCTGCCACATATTTGACATTTTGAAAGGTCAGTAAAGAGTTAATCCAACCATGTTCATCAGTGATGTCAGGGTTAGCGTGTTGGGACTGTATAACATAGATTTTATTTATCCCCCCTTCATGTGAAAAGGGTGAGAAAACATTAAAAACAATCAGTCCAGTTGAACATCACTGCAAACTACAACCTCAACAACAACACGGCTCAGTGAGACTCAATCAAAACTGAACGTTATTATTATAATAATTGTAGAATTCATCGGCATAAAAATTGTTGAGCTAATAAAGTGACAGAACAAAAAACCCCCAAAAAGGTTTTGCAGCTGAGTGCAGTTTGCTCTCGTTTTTGTATTTGATTGCAATTATCCATGTGACAAAACTCTGCATGTGTGTTGTTTCCTTCGCTTGTCTGGCTGCTGATGAGTCAGTACAGCTGTTCAGGGCCACTTGTTTTTGTGCTTCAGTGCCAATTTTGACCACTTTATCGTTCTTACCTACAACTTTTGTTTAGCTTTTCCATTTCTTTTGTGTTTGATAGGAATTATGGAACTGCTTTGACGACAATAAATTAGTCAAAGTTTCAACATTTTGCTCTTGAAGTGTGTTTTTAAAATCCACCTCTGACTGCTTCCCATTCATAGCTACCTTCAGAAGCCGTGACAATAATAACAATTATAATAAAACTGTCAAAATATTACTTTATAGACTGTATTTGCAGACAATCAGTGCTGCCTTCATCACTGCAGAGTTTGGCAGTATAACAGCTGCCACCACCTATTAAAAACACCCAAAACACACTGTAATTTTCTCTCTAACTGTGTTCATGCTCACCAAAAAATCCAAAATAATGTATCCATGAACTATCATTGTGGAAAATATATACACATTATAATATAAACCTCCTTTTTTATTTGCATTTGCAGCCTGATAGAAACTTTCTTGCTGCAGTAATCAAGTTTGTATCCCGACTGCAGAATCAATGAAAACTCCAAAGTGGATCATGTTTTCATTCGGCCTCTGACATGTTTCTGCACCGCATGTGTTCGTGCCCTTTTGTCCTCCTTTTGTTTGCTCGTGTGTTTGTGTGTCTGTTTACATGTGAGTGACCAAGAATTCCTGCTTTCGTTTATGTGTTTCTCTGTTTGCACCATCGATTCGGCGCCCGTTGTGTTGATGTTTACCCTGAGCCGCTCGTTTTGCACCACGGCGATGAGCCGGGGAGGCAGTCAGGGAACGACATGCTAATTCACCTGTGCTAAAAGGAGTAAATGGGTTTAGGCATTTAAGGTGGTGAAGTGTAACTATGGAGAGAGCAGAGAAAACCAATTAGAAATCCAATTACACCTATAATCACTGAGAATCATACTGCTTAATCTTGTCCTGGTATAATAAGCACACAGAGGGTGAAAAAAAAAATACCTTTGCATCAGTGATGCCACGAGGAAGTCAACAGATTTATCAAACAGTTCCAAATTTAGCACAACTTCTTGTAATTTAAGCTTTTAACATCCTGTAGAAACAAAAGCTCACTGATAAACAAGCTGCAAAAAAAGATCTGAATGAATTTTACCTCAGTAGTTTTACTCAGATCTTGTCATAAGAGTGTGTTATTACATAATATCACATGAATAAATGTGTTCAAACACACACATGCATCCATTAATGTGACACATGTGAATTGGACCTACCTATAAATCCATAAATAACACACATGAAAACAGTTTTGCAGTGTTTGCATTCCTCGTCACTGTGCAAAATGTGTGTGTGTGTGTGTTTGTGTGTGTGATGGCTGCAGTCGTATACAGTAAGGTAAGCTCTAATTAGCTCTCCCTGTTTGTGCTCTACATTTGAGAAACTTTTTTCCCCTCTCCTCCTCCTCCTCTTCTTCTTCTTCTTCTTCTTCTCTCCAAGGCATGAAACGCTTTCAGTCCTTCACTGCACGAAAACATAAAGCTTTGAAGTCTGGTTTCATAGAAAAAAAGCCCAAACATCCAAAATCCCTGCAGCGGCTCCATCATCTGTCTCGCATCACAACAGCTCGTATGTCCTGAGCGACCCCGCAACATAAGCACTTTCGTTCCTTATCAAGCCTATCAAAATAAAATAAAAACCACATGAAATAGTGGCTTTCATTGCTGTGTTATCACTGCATTTTTCAGATTAATCCTCCAGAAATACATTTGTCTCAGCGGGATGAGTTTTCTTTGTTTTCAGAACGTTTCTGGCTAAATGGAAAGATACAGTTATTTGAATTAAATTGCGTTGATTTGAGCGCAGTTATTCCGGTTTGATGAGAGGGAACCCTCGTCTGGGGAGGCTGATGATGTGCAGGACTCATCGGCCTGTTGATTTTACTCTCCAACTAATCTGTTAGCCCGCCCCTCCCTCCTCGCCAGCCAGCCGCTCAGTGTCTACCTAGCAGCCATATTGCTGGAATAATGAAATTAATGTTTTATGGGTCATTACTGAGCTATGATAAGATGACTGGGAAGGTGGAGAGAGGGGAAGAGAAGCGGATCAGGAAGACCAGCCAGATGGAGGGGAAGGGAAACAGCAAACCATCTAATGTTTAGTGCAGCTTTTTCTTATTTTTCCTCAGCAAACTCATCTCAGTCCGTCACTGGAGCTGCAGTTGGCAGCAACGTTCAGCAATAATTTCCAAAAAATCATCAAGGTTATGAGTCCTGAATGCAGCTTTTGTGTGCAAGACGTGTTTTTATGTGGTTTTAATGAGAGATTAAAACAATATCTGGACACATTTATCAAAAAACTGTGAAATTTGCAAATATCTGCTCAATAACAGCTAGTCTGTTTCAATTTTTCTTTAATCATATCAGGCAACTATAATCATTTCCTGTTTACTGCACCCCAGATATTATAAAGAATAAAATTATAATCTGTTTAGCCTCGTTTTTCATCCAAGTTTTGAGAAAGATATCTGGATTTTTAGCTGCTAGATTTCTTACTTTTTTCAGTCCCACTTCACATCGTAAGTACTAAGCCTGAATAAGTTGCTAAACCTCCACCATCCACCAGAATATTGAGGACATCAGGGTCCCTAATGCTGAAGCTGCAGCCCTCACTGAGGAGGGAAATTTGCAGGATTGTGCTTCTATTTCTGCCCTCCTTTTTATTCCTTTTCCTCCTTTTCTCCCAGTCTTCCTCCTGTCTTCTGGGTTCAGATACAGTGCGACAGGCATTAGGGACGCAGCTTGAATCTGTATATCTCACCGGGCAGGAATAAACAAAGCAGACTGAGTGTATGACGGACTGATTCGTTGGCAGAAATAGCATCGAGCTGACAGACTGGCTAACTGACTGACTCACCGACTGATCGGCAGGGACGGACTAACTTGGCCGGCTGGTTTGCTTGATTGAATGGCTGATTGACAGGCTGGTTGACTAAAAGATGAGTCGTTGCAGCGGCGAAACCGATCTGTTTGTTGTGTTTACTTCGAGTGTGATGCCCGTTCACCCGCGGGAGTGGCTGTGATTGGATATTCTTCATGCCTGCTGACCCCATCTGCACGCAACAGGCTCGCAAAGTCTGCCCCAAATACTGGCAAATGAGCCGGTGGTGCAGATGAGGGGAAACGTTTTAAAGAGGCAATCAGTGTGGGAGGGACAGAAGTGATGAAATGAAGTAAACAAGTCCCTTTCTCTCTTTACACACACACACTAACACACACACACATACACACACTCACATAACCAGCCGCCATCGTTCTCAAGAGCAGTAAAGCAGCAATAGTCACAAGAAAATCCATTCTCAGGCAGTTCATGAATTTATGAATTTTTTAAAGCTCATGCAACAGCTCTGTTGAAAACTCACTTTTGACTGGCTGGCTGAGAAAAGGATTATACTTCTTTTCTTTTCTCCAAACACTTGGCTTTGAAGTTGTTCTGGCATATTAGAATTTCCTCAGAATTAATACACGAGTCGCCCTTGTTAATCACTCCTGACAACTCAAAAAAAACCACAGTGGTTTTGCACAGACAGGAGTTGTGAATGGACATGAAAATAGATTAGAGGAGACTGTGATTGGATTGTATCGTCCAAATAAGAGTGCAAAGAAAACACAATGACTGGAATCCCCTTTTTTTCTAATGTACTTACATTTAAAAGTGCATTTATTTCCTCTATTTTCTCTATTTTAAGCATAACAAGGTGATAAAGATCAACAGGTAACAGCCAGGTGATGATGTTATACTAACTGATTTAACTAGCAGCAAGAATAAGAAAGGACAGTATCAAAGGTCCATGTAGAGACAAATGAAATAAAGAGATAAATACATTTAGTTTAGATAAAAACTAGGCATTTTATTTTATCCGTTTATGAAGTTTAAAACAATAACAGAGCATTTTTAAATCTCTTCACCATAGCAGAACGAGTGTCTTCGTTGCCCTGTGAAGTGAAAACTTATCTTCCTCCTCTTCAGCCTGGAGGCAGATTTGACGTGGAGATTTGCAAATGCGATGTGTAATTTTCGCTGATTTCGATCAATTAAGTTAATTAGCGGATGCAACATGTCTTGTTTTAATTAAAAAAACAGTTGACTAATGCCTGAGACTTCATGGTGAGTGAATGACGATTTGTGAGCTTTATTTTTCAGCTCAGTTCGCTGTGGAAAAAAAAAGTAATCAACTGTGCTGCTGCAACATATCATATTATCTTGCAATACCAATATAATTTTGGGAAACTTGATATGAAACTCTATATGTTAATATTGCCAAATGAAATATTTTATATTAAAACCATACAGGGAAAGTCGTTTTAATCACAGTGAGAATAAATTATGGAAGGCGGTTAATTTCATTCATTTGCATCTTAATGTGATAGAGTTTCATATTGTGTCTGGAGTCATTCAGTGACTTTTACACGCAACTTTTGTCCTTCAGAAGAAAAAACTTTGGGCACTTTGACTCAGATAACTTACAGAGATGCACATCTGTCTGTTCTGATTATTTTTTGGCCATGCGCCTCAAGGCTTTATGAATTATCACTGCAGAGAGAGCGAGGTGCACATTTCTATCAGCAGCTCTGCTACAACTCTCCTTAAAAGCATCTGTGGACTGACTTTCATTGATCAGGAGCCCAGAGTGCTGCAGAACAAGGTGCCGCTTTAAAACTGTGTGTTTTTTGTCAGATGTGGCGCAGCTCTCGAGGTCGTCCTGGATCTCTGCTGCTGTTAATGTTATATATTCTCTCTTTGCTCGGGCAGATCTGGCCTCTTCTGTGGTTTTTCTCTGTATATTTGATGTATCATGTTTCTTGTGGGTGGAAAGCTCCTTTAGATGAAGAGGTCTGCCTTTTTTTTTTGGCTGGCTGATGATATAAATATAGAATATAAAGACAGTCAGTGATAAACCAGCGTTATGCAATTAGAAAACTGATCAGATATATAAGACAGCATGAACAATCTCCATCTCTTATGGTGATTACATACTAAATCAGGTGTGCACTGAAAATACTGACAACAACTTTAGTGCTGTAATAATGTAAAAATGTACAGAAATTAGTTGTGATGTGGAATAATCAACCAAACACAGTCCATCTAACATCTGACTTATCTAGTATGGATATTTTCCTGACAGACAAATACAAAACTTTTGTATAAAAAAGTACTGAGTGTCTTGAAAGAATATACAACAGAAAACAAACGTAGCAACCATCCATCGGGTCCATCCATGCAGCTCCTGCAGTGGATCAGGGTGCTTCAAGTCCACCTGCCTCACATTTTAATAAAAATCAATGTACTGGAGCAGGGGTCGGCAACCTGCAACATGTGTGACACCCGCCGGCACGCAATTCATTGAGCTTTTCAACCCCCTGGTAGGCCAACCATGAATAATTCCAAGAAAAGAAAAGTTTCTGAAGAAAACAGAACATTTACCAGACAGCAAATTTAAGACA
>JAPZDV010000003.1:22795707-22806642 GCA_029814665.1 Acanthurus lineatus | reverse complement strand
ACCCGCCGGCACGCAATTCATTGATCTTTTCAACCCCCTGGTATGCCAACCATGAATAATTCCAAGAAAATAAAAGTTTCTGAAGAAAACAGAACATTTACCAGACAGCAAATTTAAGACATCAATTCAGCTGTGGCGTCTTTTTTTTCAGAGTTCAAAATGTTCAAAATGTTTTTGTTGCATGCAGGAAAAAAAGTGTTTTCTCTGTACCAGTTCGTTGATTTCATGAATGCAACAGGCTGCAGTTTTTTATACATAGAATAAAGATTAAAAAAAAAAAATGCAGTGTTATCTTCATTTTAGATGTAAAAAGGGTTTTTGCGGCTCTCTGTGTTTTCTTTCCTGTTGGAAACGAGTCCAAATTGCTTTTGAGCGTCCAAGGTTGCCGACCCCTGTACGAGACTGTCGAGACTGTGGCGTGTAATCTGATGTCGTCCAGTTCAGCCACTCTGTCTCACCTGACGGTCCAACACTCGTCCAGTCAGAAACAGTGAGAGTCGGTGGGCATATGCAGAATAAAAATGAGCACTTTGGGAACAGACCGGAGGAAATGCGATTAGGTTTAGCTAATAAAAAGGTAATGGCATCAACAAAGCTACCACTTTTGTGCAACTGGCTTGTTCCTCTTTTTCATTTGCACAGTAGAGAGGCCTGAATATTAAGGTAATTCCAGCTCTCCAGGAACCAGCATACATAATGAATGGCTGGTTAACTTGATGCATGCCACTGTAGCGAGCTGCTTTGTATGCAGCCGGGGCCCCTCTCGGTCTTGTGCGGGGTCATAATGAAGCGATATTTTTGACAGATTTTGCATGTGTTCGGGCAATAAAGCATCTGAACTCCTCACACACCTCGGCACTGCCTCTAACACTGTGGCAGTCGACTCCTGCTCGGAAAAATTCAGCCTGGTAGAGACAGAGAGAAGTTGCAGCACACGTCGCCATTCCTGTGACAATCAAACACTCCCTCAATTATTTATACTGAGAGGTGTTTCTTTCATTTCAATATTCCTGCCCAAATGGCATTTTAAGAGCCATCTTTGTCGAGTCCAAACGTAAAAAGAACGTCTTCAATTATTTATTTCCAAAGGTTTTAGCTCTGCCTGACTGTTTCTTTCTCCTCTCTTCCCTCCTCTGGCTCTTCCTTCTGCTCCACCGGGCCTTGGTTGGTTGGTTGGCTGGATGGATGGATGGTGTCTCTCTCTCCAAACGCTGTATTTCTCCTGGCTACCCAACAGGTAAGTTTGTTTGATCGCATCATATTTATAGACTCGTGCGATGGACTCGCCTTGCACTGTGTTATTTAGCGCTGTGGACTCAGAGTTACCTGGCATTACCTGGCAGAGGGATGGGTTATGGATCTCCTGTACATTCTGCTGAACAGAGGCCGTGGTCACTGATGTGGAGCAGAAAATCTTCGGTTTCACAGTGTTTATTTTTCACAGCTTTGCTAAAGTGGCTTTAGGGACGCTGAGTTGTAGCGACTTTATTTGGCTGACGAGCGTTACATCCGTAAGGAGAGACGCATCCGGAGTATTTCAGCACAGTTATAGTTACAGACTTATGCACCTAATCCTTTACTCTAAGCTTTAAAGTGAGCAAAAAAAAGGGAAGCTCCTCCACACAAATCTGAAGCATGCGGTTGTTTTGGAGAGAATTCGGTTCGGAGAAAAGCATATTGGTGCATCTGAGCTTGAAAGTGTCACCTTGAATGATGTCAGAATGATCAGAAGAGTGGATCTTCTGGCTGTTTTCTCGTAGAAATTGTATGACAAATGAAAAAATAAAAAAAAGGTGTGATGTGTTGGGGGCTTTCTAGCATTCTAGCATTTCTGAGATGAAGATAAAATTAGTCACTCTTCTCATATGAACCTTAAAAATCATCAAAATAAAACTTCAGTGGGATCTATTATCATCGCCAGGTTCCTGGGATGATGACAAAAATAATGATTCAGATTTTTATCTTAAAATCCACGAACATGAATCACAGTCTGCTGATCCGTCTGATTCTGCTCTCATTTTCTTTTCTTTTGAGTCAAAGCAACAAAGCTCTCTGTGATTTAGAGAGGAAAAAAAATGAGTTGTTGCTCTTCGACTACAAATCAGTGCAGCGTGTGAAGAGCAGAGCTTCATGTTTCTTAGTTCTTTGACAACCAGCAAAATTATTACAATATAGATAATTATGATAAAAGGATGAGCGAGCATACAGAGCTAAAGAAATGAAATCTTAAATTCTAAGTGAAAATTACTCAAGACAACTTTTTCCAACACATCCAACTTTTTTTTGCCAATTTTCAAACAAAGAGCTTGTCCTTTTTAACCCTTTCCCACTCCAGCATCGTCTCATAGCAAAGAGCCACATGATGTCTGTGCTGTTGTTTCATTTTGTGCAAAAAAAATCACTCCTCGTGTTGTCCGAGGCGACTGCTTATTAACCGCTTATTGGTCTAATCTGCTTAATCCGCCTGCTTCTTTTGATGTGGAGGAAACATAAAAAAAAAAAAAACGATATGCAAAAAGGGACTTAAAAGAGATTTATTTTGTGAGGCTTTTTTAGTTCCTGGGTCTGTTTGATTGAAAAGGGCCATTCGAAACCAGGACCGACCGTGTGTGACGGCTGAACAGGCAGCCGAGGGGCGGGGGGGGAGTTTAAGGTAAATCTGACTTATGTCGGGAGTGATGCTGTGTGACATTCAAAGTGCTTATTTTCCATGTACAAGCCGGGATCTCAGCTTTAAAATATACCTAAAACATATTGTCAAGCGCAGCCTTGACTGGGAATTTAAGGCAGTCGCTGACATTTTGACAAAAAGAGAGAAGATCAAACAGTCAAAAATAGCGAGGATCAGTGCGTTTGTCTGGATGAAGGCTGATGTCTCACATTGATCGTGGCTGGAAATCAAACAGTGTTAGAGAGCACAGAAAAGATGACAGAGCACAAAAGAAGTTTTGGGGGTGTACAGATATGTCAGGAGGGTTTTTTTTTTTAGTGAACGTCAAAAGATTCCTGTGACAACAGTATAGTATCATATTTTTACAGGGATGAATAGAAATAGTCCATCAGAAGACTTTCAGAAGGGTGACATTATTATTTCATTGAACGCACAGCATGAGACAACAAATGTAGGGCAGCGAACACACAACTACAGTTCGGATTGATACGAAGTGCAACTTGACTTTTTGCTTAGTCAGGATGAGTAACACTCTGCATGAGGACGCGGCGCCGGCACGGTGTCAGCCTGCATTGTTTGGGAACGACAGTACGGCAGGAAAATGAAGCAAAGTATTTTGTGCTCAAAAATAAAAGCACATTTCAACAATGCATTCATCACTTCAGTTACTTTGTGTGTGAACCTGTCACCAGTCACCGGCTCGGCTCAGTGGCCACGCTGGAAAAAGATGTTTGCTGTGTCTCCACAAAACGTCTCAAAGACAACTTAATGGTGGATTGTTTAGTGTAGCCTAAAACGCTTTGTGACACTGAAAATTGTGGTTTGCATGGTTGTTGTTACCACCAGTCAGTGTCATTTTATTTTTAAAAGGACAGCAGTGTTTTTAAGACGTTTAATCAGGTAGCTTTAGTTACTTTAATGTATAAAATTTAAGCAAATCTGACAAGAGTGCATGAGAATCGGTGGATCATAGCCACACAGTTGTTGAACCCTGGTCAGAGCTGATGGTTGCTGTGCCGTGATTGGCCAGTCTGCATCCAAGGGGCGGGTTTAGACCTGCTGACTGACATCTTCCAGCATCATCTATGAGCTTTTCTGACTGTGCTCTCATAGTTTGCTTTCATCATTTTGATGAAAAGGAAAGACAGATGCCGTCAGAACGACAGCGACGGTTTCACACTGTTGTTCTTCAGAAAAGCATCACTGAGCTCCAATGAGCTGGAAACTGCACCCTGCCATGGTAATGCTCTGTTTTTGTGCTGTGTTTTTGTCAATAACTAATCTGATTCAGACGACTGGAGCACAATGCAAACACATGACATCGTGCACACACACACACACACACACATAAATACACAATGCTGAATTAACATTTAATTTTCTGATTGAAGTATTTGAAGATGTAAAGGTCACATGTCAAATCCAAACTTACTTGAACCAATCCAGCATCGAAGAAGGTCATGAAATCATAAAATTTATGTACATGAACACAAATCTGTGAGAAAGTCAAATATACAAAAGTCAGTCTGTGACTATTTTATAAGCACACGATCTTTAACTCAGTGAAACCAACGTGATTTAGCTGCCAAACCTGAACACTGACGAGACTCAAACCCTGGATTCCCATGTGAGAGTCCTGCACTTTGTTTGATTGCGATGCAGCCCAACGTCCCGCATGTGACACCGGCAGAGTCAACAAACGCACCGCATGGTTAAACAGCACAAACGCCTCGCAGGCGGAGCCAAGAGTCACAAAAATCATTTAAATTTGTATCTGAGTTACATGAACCTTTTAATTTAAATTTTGCCACACTGCTCACATTGCTCACACATACAGACACTGAACTCACTTCCACCCAGATTTTGTTTGATATTTCTGTAAAAGTCCAGATCACCGGGGGGGCTTCTGAATCTAATGCACAAAGTTGCCTCAAATGACTCCAGAGTCACTTTAAATGTGTCTCGGCGTGATGTTCTGTGACCCCGAAGTATCTGTTTGGGCGTACCCTTTCTCTGAAAGTGTGTGTGTGTGTGTGTACCTGCTGCTGTGTGTTGCCCCCGTGAGCTCGTATCGTGTGCAGACCAAGTCAGCTGCCCGCAGAGCCGCAGTTTTGCAGGTCCACTGCGGTGGGAGGACAGAAAAGCAGCCTAATGGCATTTTCCATTCGCTCGCCGTGGGAGACGTCTTTATGGATAGGCTGAGCATCGACTTCTGCTCCTCCTCACTCACAGAGGAGTCATGAAGAGTGATGACCATGAAAGGAGGACGGAGAGGGTGTGTGATGGAGGGGAAGGGAAAAGATGGAGAAAGAAAATGGGCAAGAAAAGGCAAGAAAAAGATGAAGATTTAAACAGCAAGAACACAAAAAATCAAAAGAAAAATGAAACCTTGCAAAATCGCAAAATGAAAAGCATTTATTTGAATACAAAATGAAGAAAGTTCACCCCTAAAGCTAACAAAATAAAACTTCCACCTCATTTTTATTGCTATGAATCTATCAAACCTTCTTTGATGTGAGCTTTACAGTGGAGACGTCTGCCTTCTCTTGAATTTTGTCGAGCTAGATGGCTAATAATTCCTAAAACACCTAAAAATACATTTAAATAAATCAACAGCTCTCACTTTCATACTTGCTCTCTCTACAAAGGTTGCATTATTATGTAGAAACTGTTTTCTCTCCACCAAACTATTCCATATCACTGCACACACAGGACGGGAGGCTCTTGATCTCAGTGGTACAAGCTGTAAGCATTAATGGCGTCCTCCTCAGGTAAGCTGTAACATTACTCAGCTCAGTGGTGCAAGGTGAGCGAGCGGTAGATGCACAGCTTCTCCTGCATGGTAATACAGTTAGCAAGTCAAAGAAAACTGTTTCCACACATAAAACTTGAAATATGCTGCCATGTAAGAGGCTTCTTTTATCATAAACTATGCAGGTTAATGCAGCTTTTTAATTTAAATTTTTAAAAACTTTAACTCTCATGCATTTTTTCCTTTGTAATTACAAAAATAAAGCACTGGAAAGCTGCGTTATGCCCTTTAACATCAGGATAGCATGTTGCATATTAACAGGCAATGCAAAGTGGTGTCTTATCACTCAAGAAAAATGGAAACAATTGAATTAAATTTTATTGAGTAATGTGGCAGATCGTTGGTATAAACATCACAACACACACAGTTTAATTAAGACAAAGAGGATCAAACGATCAGAAGAGTTCAGTTTACAAAAGCAACGTATCATTTCATCATTTCTGACAACTGAGATCCACAAAACTTAAACACATCCTTTAGCTGTCATGTTAAATGTTGGAGTAAAGTTTGATGGTTTTAAGCTAATGGCAGACGCTCACGCTGAAGCTCTGCTTGTCATCTCACAGGGACTCAATGACCAGTAAAAAATGTTCAGAGGAGAAATCGATGCGAGGAACACACACACTGAGGGAGCAGAGCCGCCTTTGATTAGCTGGATGCAAACAAGGAATCCTTTTTATGATTTAATTTAGAAAGATTCACTTGAGGAGTCGAACATCAGACAGAGTGAAGGACCCCGTTTTGTGGGTATTTGTGTTTGTGTGTAACAGTTTCTCCTGTCACTGATGGGTAAAAATTCAACCTCAACGATTTTATTTAAACTTTGTAAATGTTCTTGTACTTCTTTCATTGGTTGGACAGAAACACAAAATCAAAGTGGACATTAAATTACTACACGACCTGCTTCTGGTTTTATCATTAGATCTTTGACATATCGTACAGAAACTTTCATAAGCTTACTAGATGTGTGTGATTTAACAAGATCAGACACCCACAAGGCAGACTGACGAACTCCAAACGACCTCGTGCTTTTCACCTTATGTGCAGCGTTTCTTTAAACTTGAACTTCGAGTGTGTTTGCAGCCGCAGAAAGCTACAGAAAGTACTTTTTTTTCTCCTGACTTGTTGGCAGGTGTCAGCTCTGAATTAAAAAGGTAGAAACTGCAGATTACCGCAGCAGTACTTCAGCTTTTTTGTTATATATGTAGTGAACACTGAGATGAAACGGATTTTAAAAAGCTTTGAACTCACAACATGAACACAGCTCACCAGCAGCACAACACACTCCACCGGTTTTATCTTTACAATTTAAAGGCTAGCTCAAAATAAATGTCTTTAAGGCAGTTTCAGGGGACCAAAATGTTCATTAACTAACACATACACTCAAAAAGTACTTGTACCAAAAAGTTGACTTTAAGTATTTTAATTACATGAAGTTTTTCCAGGTAGTTTTATTAAGCAAGTTTAATGTAAGAGTCCCATTTAATTCAATGTGTTTCTACGATGCTGAATCAGTGTGAAGAAAACAAATAAAGTTAATGCAAACGTATACATAAACTTTATGTGTTTATTCACTTAAAGGTAAGGTGAACTTTACTTAAACACTATGCATTTAAGTATATATACAATAGTATATACGCTTAGTGTTGCTTTGTGATTTTAACATATTTGAAATACATTATTATTGTATTATTTTATTATTATTATTATTATATGTATTTATTGTATTTATTGTATTATAGTGTTTATGTGAAAGTTCACCTTACCTTTTTTAAGTTTGCATTAACTTTTTTTGTTTTATTCACACTGACTCAGCATGGTAGAAACACATTGAATTAAATGGGACTCTTACATTAAACTTGCTTAATAAAATTACATGGAAAAACTTCATGTAATTAAAATACTTAAAGTCAACTTTTTGGTACAAGTGTTTTTTTGAGTGCAGGAACCAGCTGTGCTGTAACAATGACACAATCACTGGATGATCGCCTGCAAAAACAAACAGATCTGATCTGTGAAAAGCTTTCGATATGATAATCTTTTGTAAAGAAAATCTCGCCTGTTAGCATCTTCAGCTGACTCACTGAACTTTTAGTTAAAGTTGTTTAATTGGTACAAATCTGTCGCCTTGGAAACCTTTTCATTTATTTGTTTGGATTATTTTCACATCTGTTTCTCTTAACATTAGACTCATTCTTTCCCCCAACAGGTTTGCAAAAACAAATCACCATTCAGGTTGACACGATAACAAGGGTGTCAAGGTTTTTTTCTTCGGTGACCAAACACCAAATCCTATGAATAATAAACAGGAGCTAAGAGGTTGAGATGGAAGGAGAGAGAAGGAGAGAACAGATGGAAGGAAAGGAGACGACAGGAGACAAGATGAAGGGAATAAAAAGTTGCTGTTTCATTCCTCGAGGATGGTCAAAAGAGTTTCGGCGCCGGCGACCGGATACAAAATCTGTGTGCACATCAGATATCACGCCATGACACATCATCCCTCCTTTATCTCCGCTGTATTCTCCTGTTTCCCTCCATCTTTGCGAAAGCAGACAGTGTGCGAATGAAACTCTGCAGGTGGGGATCACAGGCGGGAAATCTAGCTTTCTATTCCCGTTACGCTCCCTCTCTCCCTGCATGTGGAGGGGGGGGGGCATCAGGGCCAAACAGAGCAGTCAGAGCGGAGATAGATGGAGGCGCCGAGTGCCTCACATTGCCACCCATCTCTGACAACAAGATTAATCTTCACTCTTCAACCCTGATGAAAGTCCCTCGTCGGCACCACCTCTTCCTCCTCTTTTCATCTCTCTCCTTCTCTCTTTCGGTGGAATTAATGGGATATTGTGATTTTTTTATTTTAATTTATTTTTTGTCCCTAACTTTGTGGCAGAGATAACTAAGCTTTTAAGGGGATATTAAGTGTTTTACATGTGAAAATGAGTTTACTCCTCATGAATAATGCTGACAGCCTGTGAATAAGTTTGTAAATCCCTAAACTTTATGCTTACAGCATGTAAAACGAGCAGACGAGGGTTTTAAATAATTAAGTGACAAATCATTTTCATGAGACAGTAATTTCAAATGGAAAACATGATATAAAATACAAAACGCACATAAATTGCCAAACTTAGCAGAAATTGAAGTAAAAAAAGACAATACCCTTTTCTTAAATTATCAAGCTAAGCAAATATCTGTTCATGAAAACTGATGAGACAAACAAAATAAGAGTAATCACAGTGTCTATTCAATAATAATAACTTTATCGTATTTTGAGGCCGAATGTCTTCAGCTTCGTTTTTACTGTAAGATTTTGTCCACATGACTGTGAAATGTCAGTCTTCACCCGTCACATTTTCAAATCTTAGTTTTAGACTCACAGATTCTGACAGTGATGTTATTTCACACACATCTCTCTCTGTGTCTCTGTCATCCGCTCTTCACTTCCTCCCTTCCATCTCTGCCTTTATATCTGCCTCTAAATTATGGAGCAGCTCTACATCTCTGTCACGGGGTAAAAAGGGCTGTGCACATCACTGTGTGTGTGTGTGTGTGCTGTGTGTGTGTGCATACACGTTATGTGTTTTCCTGCAGTTTTGCATCCAGTACAGAGTTCATGCTGCCTCTGTTTTGTGATGTATGTGTGTGTGTGTGTCTGCATGGGACACAATCTGGACTCACTGATGATGAGAGATCCTGCAAACTACATTCAAGATGCAAACACACATCTTTCTCAGCCTGCTGGTGCAGCAGATGAAATACAAAAAAAGCAGAAACACACGCACACACATTTTTCTCTGGGCGGGGGCCAGATGTCTAAAGGATGTGTGCACAGAAAAACACATGCATATGCTTTCCTGACACATAAATGTGAATTTATAGGAGGAGAATTGGCAAAGCGAATGTGCACATCTCACAAACACACATTTTTCCAGCTGCAGCGGAAAATAATATGTAGATATGAAACTACACAGAGTTTTATGTATCTGGTCCCTGAAAAGACGCCATGATGGAGGACGAAGAAACAAATATTACTTTTAAATCTTAAATCTCAGTTGATTATATACATTTGAAAAGTAACCATGTGCTCAGGCTTTTTTGTCTCTCACTTGTATCTCAATCTAAACCCCTCCGGCCCCAAAAAAACCCACCCACCACCCCTCTGCTCCATATGTCCGAGCAGCAGCCTCCTTCAGGGATGGATCATGTCCAAACTCATCTCTGAATGTCATGCTTGACACCAAGTGAGGAGGGGGGTCAAGGCATGGATGGAGCAAATCCAAATCAAGTCTGATATGAACTGACAGACACAACAGATGTGGCTCAGATGGAGAAAAGAAATAAACTGTATTTATATGCAGGGTTAAAGTGTGGAAGAACTGATAAGCTACATGATATTTATCTTTATCTATAAATCAGCAGGGATTCCTGGCATATTTATTAATGCAGATAAGTAAGTGTGTGAGATAAATGGTGGATGCTCGTGTCAGGAGGAGTATGGATTCATATGTAGCAGTAAAGTGAGATACAGCAACAGTCTGATAGTATTTATACATTCAATCCACGCTGCTGTATCATTATGACCTGATAAGCCTCCATCCACCAGCTTCCCTCCCTCACAGTCTCCTCCTGCAGCCTGGGGGTCGGAGTTCAGGGTCATCACAGAAAATAAAGCTCACCTGGTCGGCCTCCAACACTGTCTGAGCTCTGTTTGCTTCCTCATGCAGCTGCTCAGTGCAGCTTTACATGACACCGCTGAAGCTTTGCAGGCTCTTTAATATGGAGCCTGTTTTTTTCACTTTGGCCTCAGGTTATTCTTTATGTGTAGGTTTAGATTTAAAGTTTTAAAATACACACCATGTTGCTTCATTTGTTGGTTTTTGTTGGGCAGTGACACTCATCCAGTCCACAGCAGAGTAACTATCAGCCATTTTAAGCTGGAAGAGACACAGCCAAGCTTTGTATTCTGGTTGTTTTTGCCAGAAAACTTCTTTTCATTAAAAAAAAATTAAGTCAGGGTCGACAATTTAGTTCCTGTGCATCACTGCAGAAACATAAGGCATCCATTAATAATAAGACAATGGCAGGAAAAATCTGAGACTTTCAAAATTTAATAATTTCCATGAAAAATGTTTAAATTTATGCTAAATTTCATTAAATCATGTGCACAGGTAGCCTTGCAGATTGACAAAGAAATTATCCATACACTTCAGTAAGACTACTATGAGACAGAAACAAGTTGGGGTATTTAAAGTTCTGCTGAAGTTAAACAGAGTAAAACATTAATATGTATGTTTTGTGACCCCAATAAATATTGATAAACACTAATGGTGTCTAATACTAAATCTAAGATCAAATATATTCAAGTAATTCAATAAATATCGATGCCAGCATCTAATATGAGCTTTGGCATCTTCTCACAACATCCCAGCTGTTTCTGCACGGAGGAGGAAAA
>JAPZDV010000003.1:22757870-22795607 GCA_029814665.1 Acanthurus lineatus | reverse complement strand
CTTTGTATTCTGGTTGTTTTTGCCAGAAAACTTCTTTTCATTAAAAAAAAATTAAGTCAAGGTTGACAATTTAGTTCCTGTGCATCACTGCAGAAACATAAGGCATCCATTATTAATAAGACAATGGCAGGAAAAATCTGAGACTTTCAAAATTTAATAACTTCCATGAAAAATGTTTAAATTTAAGCTAAATTTCATATAATCATGTGCACAGGTAGCCTCGCAGATTGACAAAGAAATTATCCATACACTTGATTAGGACTACTGGTGGAAACTCTGAGACAGAAACAAGTTGGCATATTAGAAGTTCTGCTGAAGTAAAACATAGTAAAACATTAATATGTATGTTTTGTGACCCCAAAAAATATTGATAAACACTAATGGTGTCTAATACTAAATCTAAGATCAAATATATTCAAGTTATTCAAATAACTATTGATGCCAACATCTAATATGAGCTTTGGCATCTTCTCACAACATCCCAGCTGTTTCTGCACGGAGGAAAAAATAAGCTGACATCTCCATCAGTGAAGGAGCAAAAACCTGAAGCGGTGGACTGTCGACAGATAGTTTGAGAAAGAGCGGATGAAGATGTGCAAATGGCATGACTAATGACTTAATGGGATCCTATGTGGTGCGTCCCAGAAGGGTTGGAGAGCCGGATTGATTGACATATCAAACTGTCAAAGTAGGCAGCGTTGATCACATATGAATCAGGACTCTGGAGCACTTTTGGCCAGTGACCCTTGATAATGTCCCTTGAATATTGGAGATGGAGTGACGGAAACATCTCGGGCTCGGTGTGATCGCCATGCATCACGAGGCTGCTGCGGGGCTGCATGAGGTTAACCAGGAAGAAACACTGCTCTTTTCCTTCACACACACTCCTTTTGTGTGTGTGTGAAAGTCCTTTGACTACCTCAGTAAATCATTTTAGACAAAATCTCTCTCTCTATTTTTCCATTTAATCATCTCCGTGAACTCGTTTAACATTTTCTCACCTGCCCATTTGTTCTTGTTCTTCGTCCAAGAAGTTGGTCTGTTTTCTTTTCTATTTTTTGTTTCTTTTTTATCTCAAGAGTTTTAAGCGTTTCTTTTTGTGCTGGTAAGAGGCTCAGAGATCGAACAGTTCATACAAGGGTTCCCTCCTGCCATGTTGTTATTGATGTTCTTTTATTTGCTTGGCCGAGGTTTTGGGATGCTCTCGTATCACGTTTGTTATGGTATTTGTTTGTGTTGAAGTGTGTGTGCAGCAGAAACACACAGTCGTCATGCAGCGTTTTCAGTTGAAAAAATCCCCTTTGTGTCAAAAAAACTTGAATCGCCTGCAGAGCTTTGCATCTGAAGGAAATGTGAATCCCAACTTTGCATTTGCAACTCAACAGTAATGTCCGAACAGATCGTTTCAGGAGCCAAAGATCAAACCGCTGCAGAGTGAAACACAATCGAACTAGTCTTCTAATACGCTTTGCTGGTTTTATGGTTATGTCTTTCACAATGATGACAATGTGTTTGCTGACCACCATTTCCACCTAAAGCACTGTGGAGGGTTTCCTGTGTAATGAATAATGTATTTAGATCCACACACTCAGCACCAAGTTCTTACTGTAGGTGCAAGTCTTTGAAAAATGCAAATACAAACTGGTCATTGTAGTTTTTTTAGCAGATTTATAAACAGGACTACGAATTTCACATCCAGCTGCGCTCCAATACACATAACAGTGCTGTAGTGTTATTAGCATCAGGATGGTGTATGTGTGTGTGTGTGTGTGTGTGTGTATGTGTGTCAACATAAACTACCATCCAGGTCCAAAAAAAAGTTGGAACACTATGTTGAATTATTATAAAACAGGATGTTATAATTTGCAAATCAACTGTGTTTTTCTGACCTCAGTTTAACCAAACATTCCTAAGCTCCTGCAGAAGGACGCTTCATGCAGTTTTTTTGCGTGACGGTGAATCTCTCCATCATCGCATGCAAACAGCTGATCCTCTCATACTCAGTAACAAGACTCACTGACCTGTTTACCTGGGTCTGATTTTGTTTGTTTGTTTGTTTGTGTTAATTTTTGTGAAGTTTTGAGTTTCAATGTTGAGGCTTTCGGCTTAATTTGTTTAAACAGCATCCAACATTTTAAGGTAATAAAGTTGGCATGTTCAGAATGACAGAATGCAAAAATTCTGGCTTACTGATGTGATTTGGGACATAAATTGAGCTTTTTGATACAAGAATATAAGACTTTTTTTTAAACTTTCGTAACATAAGTTGATTTCTGGTTTTGATATTTGATGGGATTGTATATTTAAAACTGCCATGTTGTTTTTGTGCATCCAGTGGAAAAGAACACAGTATACAAGTCATCATAAAAAATAGAATACATATAATAAACATATACGTGACCTGAGCAAATATTAAATGAAATAATAAAGGAATCAATCGAGAACATCACTGCAACAAGCCCTTTTAAGATTAATATTGTTCTTAATGAGCTCTGAAGGTTCTGGGGGACGTGAGATGTAGATCCTCATAAACGACGCCGTGCAGCATCGCTGGGAGCTCACATGATGTTATTGGCTGTTCGTGCTGCGCGAGGCTTCGAGCTTGTGGAAACATGTTGAGTCAAGCTTGAATTCTGCAGCCTGTCTTTAATTTGCTGTATGGCTTCTAGTTATTCTTGTTCCTGCTATTAATTTGATTGATGCAAGAAAGTGGTTAATTATTCCTTTTCAGTCGAACTCATTCAGCGTTTGAGAGAATTGTTGCTCAGCTCGAGGAGAAACTTTGTGCACAAGATGGTGTTTGAATTCGTCTGAGCTGCAAAACGACCTCTTTGCAGTTGAGTTTGAATTGAAGTTGACATTTCCAGCTTTGGAAGTTTAACCTCAGTGCTTTCATTCAGCGGCCTCTGTTAAATTTCAAAAGCATTAATATTAGTGCTGTGCTGTGTCTATACTGTTTGCCAGTGTTTGCTTTGTCTAAAAAAAAAAAAAAAAGAACCTTTACTGTGAATTCTCATTAATGTGAAGACACAGTCGAGTAAAATCGGGTCTGGTGTACTTTTTCAAAAGACTGTACCCGAGTGGAAACAACACAGCCGCATTTTGTGCTTAAAGTGATTTTCTATTATTTTTACACTTCAAAGACACGGACAAAGAGCCAATAATATGCTGCAGCTACAAAAGAAGCTGGCTGATTATAGTTTACCACTTAGACACAAGAGGCTCTTATCCTTCACTAGTTGAGGGTGGTGGCATGAAATTACCCCCCTCCCCCCTCATTCCCTACTGCTCAGTCCCTTCATTTCTCTCCAGTTCAGAGTTGGCAAAAGAGAAAGCAATTGATCATGGCAGATGTTTCCTCTGATGGACCCAAGTGGCAACCTCTGGGGTGGAAAAAATGAAAAATGAATCCCACACAAAAGTGCCAAAAGTGACCACTTGAGTCTGGATCAAAGACGAGTCAGCTCTCACAGACGCCCCCAAATAAAACACACGACTTAACAGCAGAAATGAACATGTCAGCAGACTGGTACTGGGCAGGATTTTGGTCTGCAGAGCTAATGTTCTCACTTATGATGATTGCCAGGATGGGAATTTTTGCAGAACTCATTCAGTTTTTATATTAAGGCTTAAAGTTTTGCAAATTAAAGGTGTGGACGCTGAGTGAAAGCTTGGCATCACACAGTCAGTGGTAGAAATGTGTAACTTTCACTCTCTTCTTCAAAAAAAACAAGATGGCGTCGGCTATAAACCTCATGTGAAGTCACAGTGGATCCATCTACTGTAAATTGCAGTGTTTAAAGGGACATAATCCATGTTTGGTTTGTGTAGAAACTAAAAAATAGAGAAGTGTTGAGGATTGGATGATGATCAAACAGCTGGTCAGTGACATTTAGAGACGTGCACCATAAACAACCATAGAATCAATGGCACCATCAGGAGGTGGACAGTTGTTTAGAAATGCGCGTTGATGTGTGGACTTAAACCGGCTGCAGGTAATTTACCTGTGCACTCGAGAGGAACTGATGGAAAAACCGTGACCGCAACTAAAATGAATGCATTTTCTAGAGTTAAGGCAGCATTTTCTGGTTAACGTCTAATGGAGATTCATGGTGGTAATATGTAGGAGCATGTGTGTACTGGAATGTTTGAACTTCACTTCAAATCAAAGAGGAATCCACTTTCTCCAAATGTCGATATTATTATTATATCAATCAAACTAGATCTGGTCAGTCAGTTCAAGATGCTTAAGAGGCTTTAGAGAAACCTAAGACTGTTAAAACAGAAGGACAAAGTAAAGTAGCAGCAGACTAACACGCATCAATCTTTAAAAACAGAAAGAATAAACCATCCATAAAGCCATAAAACCTTTTAGCAAAAGCCAGAGTAAAAAAAAAAAGAGGTAAGTTCATATTTGAGGAAGCAGTTTCAGCGACTCGACGGATCGTCTCACTATATCATTCAAACATGACAAGAAGCAGGAAGATGTGAAAGAGATGAGAAGGTCACCGTGACGTTTGGAAAATGAAGTCTGAAATTATGGCTCAACAGATGCGCGGTGAATATTTCAGTCGAGCGTCGTGGGTATAAACATGCAGTTGTACCAGCGTTTTCCTTCGACTGTGTAATAAAAAAGTGAAAAATGAAAAATTGCATCATTAAAAGACAATCGAAAACATGTTTCCAATCGAAGTAGACTTGAACTTAATGCATCCTTTCAGTATCACAAGCGAGAAAGAGAACCAAACCAAGTCGAGTACATTTAAGTTTCTGATTGGAGGAAGTTTTAGTCCACAGAGAATAAACTCCTGAGGCGATTAACGGTCGAGTCAACATGGATTTTGATTCCAGGTTCAGACCTAAGATGGCGAGTTCAGGTGAGGACAGCACAGGTACAAACCGGCATCAGTCAGTGTCTTCCTAAGGAAAGCCTTTGTGATACTGTTGAAACACTGCCCCTAGAGGTGCTAAGCAGTATTACCAGACAGGATGGGCAAAGGTTGTTTGCTCAACGTTCTGTTGATGATTTTAGGTTGCACTGGAATATTGTAAAATTAAAAATGTTCATGTATTTCCTCTTCAAAGTGTGAACATGGTGAAACACTGAGTGAAATCCCATTGCTTCCCAGTTAACAACACCGCCGAAATGTGTCATTATCCTGGCTGGCAGTA
The DNA here is from genome assembly GCA_029814665.1 of Acanthurus lineatus. Lineage (NCBI taxonomy): Eukaryota > Metazoa > Chordata > Actinopteri > Acanthuriformes > Acanthuridae > Acanthurus > Acanthurus lineatus. Next base: position 22,790,435 of record JAPZDV010000003.1, on the reverse strand, counting down.
GATAACTGCTCAGCTCATCTGTCCTCCATTCAGCCCTCACAGTGGAGCGTTAGCTTGCAGTTGGCTCCAGACCCCCATCAGGTGGTGTGACTCATCCATTTCATTATCAAATAAGATGGGTGCCTGGCTGTGAGCGGGTGCCTCTCATCATGCCAGGGCATGGTTTAATGGGTAGTAGTAGATAGCCTTGTTTTTCTCTTCCCTCCGTCTTTCACTCCTACTCCCTCTCTGCCAGTAATAAGATCTCTGGGTGGAATAGCTTTGCAAAAATTAAAGTTTAGTACCTACAAAATTGTGTATTGCTTGGAATTATTACAGCACTTGAAATAATTTTAGAGCAACAGCTATTATTGCCGGTATTGCTTAGTTTCTTTCTCTCTCAGGCTGCCGAGGAGTTTGACCTTCTAAAATGGTTTCAGGCAGGTTGTTGCAGTCCCTCTAAAGCTGCTAAATCAGGAAAGTCAAATAAACAAACAGATTGTTTTGTTATCATTTTAGTTTGTACATGTAAATGACTGTTAATGAAAACTTTAATGCAAATGTCAGTATGAACAACGGCCCGGTCTTGTCTTTAAAAAAAAATAAATGTGTCACATAAAAAGCAAAATTAATTATGATATAGTGCCTTAGGTAATGTGACCTTTTCAAACTGATTAATTTTTAAAGTCTCTTTAACATGTTTTCACAGCAAATCCTCCTTTCAGATTTAGAATAAAACAAACCAGGTTTTGCTCATCCTCTTTTTTTCTTTTCGTTTAGTTACATTTTAATACATATATGAAGACATCATGACTGAATCAACATTGTTTAACACACAAACCAAACTATTGGCTCACGGTTTATGTCATGGAAATTATTAGTTTGACCCAAAGTCTGTCAAACTGGGCACATGATGAAGACATTAATTAAAGAAATATTGCACACAAAAGATATGTCTTTCTATTTTACTGCCATGTGCTGATTTAAAAATGCATAAAAACAGATTAGATCTTGGTGTTTTAACTTGTTTTCTTTCTGTTAAATTTATTTGCATATTAACATTTACCACGTTCAACTTGGCTCTTTTTTAAATCAAACTCACTCATTGCTCAAAGATTATTGACCATCTGTGTCAAACTTTACTCGTCACCTAAAACAAGCCATATGACACACAGTCTATGTGATCTGCATATACTACTGAGATTCAACACATGGACTTTTTCTCACTGTGAAATCAGGCAAATTTAATTAGCAGACAAGCATTTTAACTCTTAAATAAAGTACAAGCATGTTGAAATGACACCGTAACAGTATGAACCTTTTTTTATAAGCTTACTTAATGGGAGTGTGTGTGTCTCTTTGAGCTTAAAGTAACAGTTTTCTTAACATCATATTTATTGATTTAGGAGGCAAATGGACGTTTAATATGATCTATGTGATTAAACACATAAACTGTATACTGATGCCCAGAAAGCACAGATTAAATGTAAAACTCAAAAGTTATTTTTTCCTCAAAACTTTGACGTTATAAACAGCAAAATGTTTAAAAAAAATGAACTGTGACATCCAGGTTTCCGGATCCCATTAATTAAGACTGACATACAAGCTTTTTGAGTCACAGAGTCGATGATTGTCCGGATTGTCATGATATTAGAGAAATTACGGTAATGCTAGAAGCATTTCTGACAGTCACATTAAACAGACATGATGTGAGCGGTGTAATTTCCCACAGTAACATTCGCCAGTCTCACTATCATTGGATTTCATATTGTTATCAGCTAATCTAAATGGGCAAAACTACCAGACCATTAAGCATTTTCCCAGCTGCATTCAGTGGATGTTAAGTCAGAGCGCTCTGTCACTCAGTGTAAGTGATCTCTAATCTCACTTCACAATGCCTCATATAGCTTCACTGTCATATAGAAACAGGCTCATCCGACTCCAGTTTGCTGTACAGTGACGGCTGCTCCCACTTGCCTTGTTTTTATTTGTTTTTTTTTTAAATATCCAGCTGTAATGAGGAAAAAAAACAGTCTGATTATTCAATATTCATCATGTCATCTACATAAACACTGAGAGAAAGGACATCTGGTTTTGAGCAAACTTTGCAGACACGAATGTCAACCGCCAGCGAGCGAAGACAAGTGAACTTTAGTTAGTCGCTCTGTATTAATAAACAACTGTTCCGAATGATGGACTCATGGCTAAATCTGTTCTACCCAAGAGGCTAAGACATTTTTAATGAGAATAAACATCTGTCTCCTCTGTATCCCACTGGGAACCACATGACAAGTGTGAAAAATAAAAATAGTTTATTCTTGATTCCCACACGAAGCGACTGGTACGATACGACATATCTCTCGAAAGACCAGCTAAAGTTGTCAAGCAGGGGAATATTTAAATTGTGATCAGCAAAATAAGGACTGCTTTCTATTATTTATTCATTGAAATGAAGTAAAAATGAAAAAAAAAAGCTACACAAAAACCACAAATCATTGTGTATTTCTTGGTTATTTATTGTGGACAAACTAGCACCAAGGCAACCGATGATTTATGGCGGCGTTGCTAAGAGTCGCCCGTCAGTCTGTTTAGTTGCAGAGTCTCTGGGGAGCTGCGTATAGGGTACAGTAGTTGTTGTGGTCAAAGAGCATGCAGTAATTACAACCAGAGAGAAAGGCTACCAAAGCCCTGGGATGTTCAGCACGGCACTGTGAAATTTTCCTCTCAGAGTCGGCGCTCGACATAAAGGCGCTTGTGTCTGTTGGAAAACGCAGCAAACCGTCATTGACAGAGATCACAGCTCCCTGTTTGAAATTCCATCCTTGCAACACCCACAGGGGGAAAAAAAGAGGCAGTGAGGAAAAAACACAGGGAGGGAGAGGGTGAGACGGACAGGAAGGGACAGAAAAAGCAACAGAGAGATGGAAAAAAAAGGGAAGGAGAGGGGCTTTGAAATCAAACAGAGAGGTCAGAGCTACCTTTGTGGCCTCAGAACCGGAGTGAAGGATGTGTTTTGACGTGTTAGCATCGAGCCACATCTATTTTTAACACCACATGGCATGTGTGCTTGCTGCATTGCTAATGGATTGTAACAGGTGTGTGCATTTATTTGCATATGTGTGTGTGTGTGTGTGTGTTTATTGAAGGGTAAGTTCACCCAAATTCCACCCAAAGTATTTTTCACTCACCTTGAACAAGATCTATAGCAATAATAAGGCAGAAATGTCAAATATTTTAAAAACCAAAACTATCTGCATTGCTAGCAAAAGTGAGGGAGGAAATGAATTTAAAATTTCACGAACTTGCCCTTTAGACACCACATTCCTGAAACACATTCCTCATGAGGACCTCTGCCTCTCCTTTTCTTCAGCACATCTCAGCTATTTTTTCTCTTTTAACACTTTTCCTCCTCTGCTGAAATTTTACAAATCATATTTATTAGAAGAAAAGTCCAAGAAGAGATGAAACAGATGATTTCGGTCGACCAATCCCTCTGTCACGCTACAGTAAAAGAAATGCGTTTAATGACTCACTGCAGCGCCGCTGTCCTCGGTGCTGAAATGTTCAGCGCCTCTACAAGCACACGCTCTCCGCGGTGCTGAAAAGAAGCTCCGCCGTTTCATTTTGATGTGCCGTGTTGCTTTCATTGCCTTGAATAAATGTGTGCCTTTTTTTTTTTTTTTTTTTTACATTTTCTGAACTAAGCAGCTTGCAATGGAGCTTAAGTGCACTTAGGGTGTGAATGTGAAAAGCAATGACAGAGAATCTGTGCAGAAGGTTGCACTGAAAAGAGATTACAAAATATGGTAGGCTGGGCTGAATAAACACAGAAATATTGGCTTGGGGAAGGCAAGCTCTAAAGAAATGTGAATAGGTGAAGGTTGGTATGTGCATGTATATGTCAGGGGAAGCCTGAGAGAGCAGGGGTGTGTGTGTGTGTGTGTGTGTGTGTTACAGCATGGTAACAAGACCTATGGACCATTAGTGTGAGATACTGGTGAGCCTGGAAGCTTGAGTATGGGGGATTGTGTTGTGGAGTCAAACTGGAATTCCCACCGGACACAATTAAACACGGAAAAACATACACAATACACACACACACACACACAGACACACACACAGCAACCCCCTCTGCCCACACAGGTTATCACAACACTAACATTCTTAATGATGAGGTTGATAATATGACTAATTAGTGGCTCATCCGTTTTTTAGGACGTCACACACTTCTCAGTCTATAAGAGCTGGAATAAAACTTAAGGTGAGTCACAGCATGTTGGATTCTGGGAGGAAATCCGATGGGATTTCAAGGATAGAAACACATTTGTGTTTTATTTTATTTTTCTTGTACAAGAGTTACTTTAAAAGTTACGTTATCAGTTTGCATCACTGCTGTTTTCTGGCCTCTGGCCACATCTGGAGTCCATTAACCCTGTCCTAACCTTTTCCCGGCCGTTACGTGGATTAAAGGCTTCTCGTGTAAAATATGTCAGCAAGAAAAATTGCATTTCATTGTTGATTCAGAGGGAAAAAATCGATTCAGATTCTGATGCATGTTGTGAACGCAACTTTAACCTTCGGGTCGCTACTGCAGGTTACTTCATTAAATGTACCGAACTGGCTGGATTGAGCTGTGTCTCAATGTGTGTGTGTGTGTGTGTACAGTGGTTCATCAGCAGCAGGAAGGAGTGTGTATGAGTTTGCCAAGAAGGTGCTGCTCTCCCATGCTGTCAGATCCGCTCAGACCCTTCCAGCCAAAATACGGTGATGTCCCATTAGGCTTTTATTTAGACAGCAGCATGGAGTGTAATAGGCTCAAAGCTCAGCGTGTCTCTGCAGCCTCACTGTGTCTTTCTCACTTAACTCTCATCCACATTCACTCAGTTCGGGCTGAAGCTGCTGTCTGCGTTCAGCTGTACTGATGCCAGGTCCGTCTCACCATAACTGAAATATCTAGAGATAACCAGAGGGAGATGATGGAGGAACGGGACAGATAATATCTTGTTCTGGTCTTGTCAAGCTGGAAACTTCTGGCCCTTTTTCACTGCAGAAACTTTTCTAGAAACTTCTTTAACAAAAAATAATCATAAGTTGTATTTCAACTAAAATCTCCTTTTAGTTTCCATTGCCTCTTCCAGCTTTTGTTTCCAAGGCTAAGCTGTTGATTAGCTTTCAAGTACCAAAAGTTAGCTTTTAATGCCAAATAATCTTGGGTTAATGTTTATTTATTCTTTGATCTGATGGTTTAAAATCATATTGTGATGCAACAAATACAAAAAATTAAACCAAAGGTTGTCACACTGGTGCTAAAAAAAATCTTACAACCATCACTAAATTAGTAATCAGATTTTTAGGCAGAAATTTCAGATAATATTTTCATATTTAAATTGAGTAAAATTCCTAAATAGATTAAACAATACAGAACATAAACTGAGAGACATTAAATGTCATTTTATGAGCATTTTTGTGCCATAATGTACTTTCTACAACAAAATATTACTTATTATGAGATATTTAGAGCTCTTTAGGGAAACACTGAGATCATTGGTACTTATCTCATCAGCCTTTCTAATATTTTCCACCTCTGAAGGTCCTGCTTTCAAACACCGTTCAGCCACCACACGACAAAGAACAGTTACAGGGATTTTCTGAGCTTTTCTTAATCTGTTATCCTTCTTATTTGCTTAATCTCTAAAAAACCCTCAGATGTCAGAACTCAAACAAGTTTACGAGGATCTTTCAGCTGTGATTCAGTTCCTGTTCAGTCCCTGGGACTGTTTGTTCAAAAGAAGCTTTATTCTGCCTGCCTGAATAGCTCAGGAGTATGCTTTTAATGCAAACCCCCCAGGGGGCATGTAGCATGATCCAGATGTGCAGCTGCATTACAGAACAGACACAAACACCCAAATGGTCAGCAGTTTGAAATTAGGCCAGTGACACGACTAATGAGAGCGACAGTTTGGATAAAGAGACGGCTGCGACCGGGCGGCTCGCTGTTTAACACGGAGAGTCGATCTATCAGCGGCATTAATAAATGAAACTGAGCTTAATAGCAAAGCAGGAATCTCGGGCCCCTTTTCATGTATTGATTTTTGTCCTCCTCACTGTAGAATAGCCAGCTAAGCTTTTTTTAAAAAGCTCAGGTGTAATTGTTGCATTTAGGACAGGGCGATATCGATCAGCGTTACCGAGGCAAAAGAGCCGTTCCATATTGGCCATTATGTCAGAAAGCAGGCTCCCGTATTTGGGGCCATTTGGCCGACGCCTCGTCTGTCCTAATGGTCTCAGTCATTTCTGTTTCCAGAGAGAGACCATCCTTTCCTCTTTTGCTCTCCGATGCTTTGAGCAGGTGCATTTATTCCACGCTTTTTTTTTTCTGTTTGGGCCAAAATGATTGGGATTGATGACCTGCAAATGAGTGTGTGTGTGTTTGTGTGTGTGTTTGTGTGTGTGAGAGAGATTTGGGTTTGTGTCGGCTTAAACACCTGAGTGTGAGGATGCCAGGGGTAGAAAAAAGTGGCACCACAGAGGCAGAGAAAGAGATTTCCATCAGCGGATGTTGGGTGCAGCTTGCTTCACTGCTGTCAGTAATTTAAGCTCAGTAAGGTGGTTGGATTATTTTCAACTGGCGAGGTGATTGAAAACAGATTGATTGGAGGAGTCATAGGAGGAAATAAGGTGGAGGAAGAGACAGAACAAATGGAGGAAGCAGGTTAAGCACAAGTGGAAATTAATTGGAGAGCAGACGGATTGTTGAAGGACAGATGGAGGGCACCGGTTTGTGGAAATGAAGAACCTCACTGAAGAGACGAAGGAAGGAAAATGTTAATAGATAATAAGATTTTATTTATTGTTGATCCATTTATTTAGCTTCAAAACTCTGCAACCATGTTGAGGTTAGCTGCACTTCCTGTAGGTGAAGATGAATGTCGTTAACTAACTTGAGGAGCTTACTTCAGTGTTCATTGTTACTTTTATTTCGTTCATTTTAATTAAAATTATTGTACTTTTGCAATAATAATAATCCACATTTACAAAGTCTGAAACCAGTTTTTTCCTTTATGTTTAGATATACTAAGGTACAAGTTTAGGACGAAAACATTTAGTAGGATAACTTTTATCTGACTATAACAATTTTTCTAATTAAGATCCTGCATCTAAAAACCAGTATGCTTTAAATTTTAAATGGTTTTGCACCCAGTGATAATAACAAAATCTATAGCAGACAGTATTGCATAACATAATGTGTCAATGAAAGAGCCCAGAGAGGCTCCTGGCGGTTGTTAACAACACAGGGTTTAAAGATATTCAACAAGGCTTTGCAAATATTTTATGAGGTAACGTGTTTCTCTGGTCTCAAATCATACTCACAATACGCTTCCGAGAGAAACAATGTAAACAAAACCCTGTTTGTTTAACAGACAGCTCCGCAGTGTACCATTTTAAAAAATCATTTCATGCACATTAACGACTGAGCTTTCCAAAAGTATGCACGGTCTTCTGCAGGAATCAGACTCTTTCAATCAGACTCTTTCTGCACCTTTCAACGCATGCATGCTGAGCTGCACTCTGAAGGATGTCAGCAATTATTATCAAAAAAGAGAAGAGGATTAAAGTATGATGAAGAGACAGACGCAAACAACAAGATAAATACGTTAGCATAAGGAAACTGTGTTCCTTTAATTGCTGGCCATCATTTTTGAAACTGCAAAAATCTCTGGTCAGCCATGTTTATCTTTGAGTGATACTCCCTTCTTTTTTCGACTTTTACTCTGCTTCCACTGATGTCAGACTAATTTATTAAGCAGCAGCAGCTCACCAGACGAGACATAGCCCAGCTGCCGGGGCCTCGCTGCCCCATCTTTCAGACTGTGCTTGAGAGGTTGTGCTGTGCCCCCTGCAGAGGACCACACTCAATAATGCATAGCTGCAGGCCTAACTAGAGGCTCTTACTGCTCTGCAGGCGCATCCTCCATTTTGTCCCCAGAACAAAAGTGCATAGCTTGCATCATCTTTTTCTCTTCCAATATGCTTATACAAAAGCCCAGCATCCATAATGCAGAGACCATTATCACAAAGACACATAACATCTATAAAACACACAACCATGATTACACAAAGACACGAGAAACAAGCCGACAGCCGATTCGAGGGTCACAACATCCCAGCGACTTGCAGAGCAGAGCGCAGAGCATCTCTATCTTTCCTCCTCAGAATGACACAGAGCATTATGAAAGTCGTTTACCCTGTCAGCTTAAGTTCAAGATGACAAATTAGCTGCAGTATCATACAGAGAATAACCTCAGCGAGCAGACAGGACAGCTTCTGCAAGAGTCACTTCAGGTGGAGTGACACTTTAAGTAAAATGGAAAGAAAAAACATAATATTCAGAGTGAGTTTGGTTGTTTCTTTTCACCGCTGCTCTATTAAGTGGCCTGTTCTCCATCCATCCATGTTCCACTCAGATATCTCTGTAACAGTGGCAGCAGCCTGAGCAAAGTAGTGCTGATATTTTATTTTTTTCTCCTCCAGCTCCTCCTGGGGGACCCTGAGGCATTTACAGGCCAGATTGGATATGTGGTCTATCTAGTTCAGTGCGGGAGTGCCTCAGGGTCTCCTCTCAGTTTGAAAGTCCAGAATACCTGATAAAATCCTGATCAGATGCCAAAACCACCAGCCTATTAAGTTTAACAAATACAATTGTCCTCATTTTCAGCATCACCCTCCTGTTGGATGCAACATGATGCCGATGTGTCGAAAATTCAGCCTGCTTTATTCTCAAAGCATGTCCACTAATTATCATTACCACACTGAGAAAAAGTCCCTTTTTACATTCACAAATATTAATAATTATAATACAATTGCAGTCTCAACAAATAAAATATCTGAAAAGGACAGAATTCAAGAAACGGCAATTTATTCTAATATTCTGACACAGACACAAGAAAGTCATTATGTGCCAGTGTGAACTGTGGTAACATTGAAAATAACCAGATTTGTTCTGTGGGTGGAATTAATAAAACAAATGCCAGATCTCCTGTCATTCTGTCTGTGTAGCATGCCGCTAATTACACACAATCTCTGAAATGTTAAAAAAAACAAAGGTTCAAATCATTTGCACGGATAACAGTCATTATTTCTGGATTTCAAACCCCAAAGTGAGAGCTCAGATCCTGCTTTTCATGGCTGAATTTAGAACTTGAGTGGAGTATTGTAGGCTATCGGTCACTCGCTCGTATTCATCCGACACTTGTCCTCGTTCTGTCTGTGAGGATTCAAAACCAAACTCCACTCCTCAGCAACAAGTGACCATGGTTGCTGAATACACACATTTTCATAGAAACAGCCAGTTGAAAACACCCTTGAATACCTGTTTAGGGTGATATTACTCTCTTTACACCTGACCTTCTTAACAACGGCTCATTCGAAGGTCAAAGGACACTAAACATCTATAATAAAGGTCTTGGGTTAGATTTTTATTTTTATTCAAAGGGGCTCTTCACTTACTGTACATTGCAGTCACTGTGATCGTAACATGAAGCACAACACAATAACTCCATGAAAACTCCATGTCTGTTGTGGTTCTGGAGGAGCTTTTTCAGGTTGAGAAAATATCTGCAGTCACGTCTGTTGGCTTGAGCTCGGTGACGACACGTTTTAAAAAGGAAACATTCAGATAAAGACTGCTTAAAAAAGATGCTGCTGTGGGGTTTCTCAGCTTTTTTTTTTCAGATCCGCCTTTTGCAAGTCCATGAGTACCTCAGCATATTCAACATGATCCAAACACCCGATGCATTTGCACAATAGTGCCATTTAAGATACATCGGATTGGTCCGACTCCTCTGTGCACACTCTGAGGTATAAAGGCCCTCCGCCATGTTTGCAATGGCAAAAGTGTCATTAGTTTGTCATCTGCATCATTGTTTACCAGAGTGAGTCACTGCGTCTCTGCCTAGCACGAGCGCTGACAAACATCTCGCTGCTGTGCATGCTGATGGCATACAAATTATAGAATTGTCAAGGCTTCAGAGTGATAAAAGGGAAAAGTGCTTTCCGCCAAAAAAATCGCTTTATGTCTGATGAAAAAAAAAACCAAGATGAAAAATGTAAAGAAAAGCTTTTATTTGTAGAGTTGCAGTCCAGGTGGGTAAGAGGGCAAAAAAAAACTGTTTACGTCGTGAATCTCTGTCTGTAAATCTGCATGTTGTTAATCTGTCAGGAGTGTTTCTCCTGTCTGACAATTTAATTACTATTTAAAGTTCCACATCCTGTCATATATTCCATATCATATATTACTTCTGACATTCTTTTCTGCCCATTAATTCACCTTAATGGCTCAAAATCTATGTGACTAAGCAAGTTGAATATAAAATACTGCAAGCAGATAATTAAAACTGATGTTATGGATAAAAACAAGCTGTTAAGCACTTGATCAAGGCTTCTGCTGTTGGTTCTTGCTATGGGAATACTGCTATTTGGTCACCCCAAGAGGAGAGGAATATGCTTTAACAGCCAGGGTCAAAGACTAAATTCCTCACTTTGCTTCCAGGCTGAAAAAAAAAAGCAAAATGGCCGTGAGCTGCATGCTCCCCGCCGGCCTGCGCCAGCATGAAGAATGCGATTAACGGTCTTGGTAGGAACTGTCTGTTTTCTGACCTCGAATCTCACCTTTTCTCGTTTGTATTCAGCAGCTCTCGTCTGGCCTACTGTCCTCTGCAGAAAGAAGCAGTATTAGTGTCTGAATAGAAGTGAATAAAATATAGTTGGAATGAGAAGAAAATACATATGAGTACTGTATGTCCTCCGTGGAATAATGAAAGAAAGAAAGAAGTAAATGAAAAGATAGACGTTCAAGATTAAGATCTTGTAAACATCAATTTTTGACACTTTTATTTCTTAATATTTTGGCACATTTAAATGATGTTTAGCTGGTTATCACTGCTAACACATGCTGTAGCTAGGTACTTATAAATAGATAAATAAATGCCATACATCGCTTGCTTCACTATTTCAGATTCTGTTTTTACATCCAGTGCAGCACATCTTAAAATTATTCATGAACACATGAAGAAAATGACTCCTGAAACTTCTCTTTTGGACTTTGAACCGAACAGATATTACTTGGTTTAATGGAGTTCATAAGCGTAGAAGAGAGGACCTGTAGAAAAGGCCCCAAAGTTATTGTTATTATGTTAATGTGTGACGTTCCTGTATGGTGTTCTTGTGAGGTGTTGTCCTGCTCAGGTGGGAGCGTGCCCCCCTGCTGGGCAGAAAGCGTAACTGACAGTATTTTCAGTTAGAGAGGAAAAGGTGTGTGCTCAGGTGAGTCGGCAGAGTTAGAGAGAGTTTACGGTCGAACAGCTGATTAACATCGCAGCATGTGGTCTGTGCGTGGATGAAACGTGATTATCTGTGTGTATATGGATGTTTATATTGCGGGAGCCACAGACTGTTTGTTGTAACAGTAACTTAGCACTCGCCACATGTGTTCGCCTGTTTAAGCTAGTTGTAGCAGTTAGCTCACCTCCCTCCGGTCGAGTCTACGTCACTTCCCGTGTCACGTTATTGTTATCGATCCTGATTGTTAGTGATGTTTACAATGAGTGTTATATAAATATTACCATTTGATGTTGTTTATAGGTGGGTTAATGTGCTTTATTCAGGTGAAGTGTGTTTAATGCATATGATAGTGGAAATTAGCAGCAAATGGAGATATTTATTTTAGTATTTCTTTATTCTTTCTTTATTATTTCTTGCTGTAGAAAACCACATGACCTCATTGCCTGCAAGTTGGAGAATAAATCCACCAGAACTGAATCACCTGCCTCTTTATTGCCTACTCTGAAGACAGTGGCTACAAGTAGTGATCTGGCCGTCACACACGGTGTGGACAGAGTGATAGCTAACAGAACTAGTCCTACATCTAGAGATCTCCACTACAAAGTGTGTTTTTTAATTTGGGATGAAGCCGTGTCGAAGACAATTTTCTGTTTTTACTAAAGAACAGACAATGAAAGTTTCTATTCTATTCTATTCTATTCTATTCTATTCTATTCTATTCTATTCTATTCTATTCTATTTCACAAACTAAATAAAGGTTTCACATATCTGAAACTTTAGAGGTTATTTAGAATCTCCACAATAATTTAGTCCAGATTTGACAAGTCTAAGTGTAGTGGTCTATGAAAGGGACCTGGTCCATTTGGTCAAATACAAAAACGATGTGGGGAAATATTCCTTTTTTGCATTTTCACTATTTAGATAAAGTTGTCACAAATCTGAAACTGTTTGTAATTACTGTTTAGCATGTAAGTGTGTCCAGATTTGACAAGTTTTAGTATAGTAGTCTTCAAGAGAGATCTGGTCCAACATGGTCTTAAAGCAAAACAACAACAAAAAAAAGGTAGTGAAATCTCCCTTCATTGCATTTTCACAAATTGAATTGATTTCATAAATCTGAAAATGGGTGTCAGACACCATTTAGGCTTTAGTCAGCGCCTTCAACAAGCTTTCACAACAGTTAGCAGAGCTGGAACTGGAGGCTTAGACTCCAAGCAATGTCAGATAAATTTCCCTAAACTTTCCCCTTAACCACCGAATAGGAAGCTCATGTGCTAACTTAAGTTTTTATTTCCCAACAATCAACAATGAGAAACACCAAACACTAAATGAGGCTGCTGAAGTGGGGAACGCACAATGAACTTCACTCATACTGCCATCTACTGGGCGGAGACGGAAAACATCAGCTTGGCTGACTTTCATTTTGACCAAAACGTGGCCCAAGAAAAATATCAGTGTCAAGTTATGCCAATGAGTCAGCACAAGCAATAATTTCTTAGGTTAAACTAGACCACACGAAGTTAAAGCACTGAACAACACACATTAATAAACAACCTGCACTGACCCTTGATGTGTACAAGGTTAACTACAGAGAGTTAAATCATAGGCTATGTACATTCTCTCGCAAGTACGGTTTTACTTATTTATTATGAAATGATTTCGATTCATAATTCCTGACGTTACTTTGATAGCCCTGCGTATGCTTGGATTTTATTTTGGTAGGCTTTCCATTCACATCATGACGTGTTTCAGTTTCCTCGTTTTTTAACTTAAAACATTGACTGTATAAAACAGCAAGACGTAAAAAAAAGGCAATTACAAAAAACTACAATTTGGTGATAATTATGATTTTGGTTTCCCATTTTTCCTTTGATAATAAAAAAAAAACAAATAGACAACATGATTTTGTTGTTCATTTTTGTTTCAAAATTGAAAAACCAAAAACTATGTGACTACACAGGTTGATTCATTCTTCATCCCAAAACGAACAAGGAGAAAAAGGAATAATAACAAAATATAATAGTTAATAATAGTTTTGATTGGTTTTTGGTTTTTTGATTCTGACATCAAAAATGATTTTTCTGTCTTTCATTTTGAAACAAATAACGAAATTACAGTTTTTCCCCCATTTTTCAATCAGAAATGAATAAAGGATTACCCACTGAACCCTAACCCTAACCTTAAATGCTCCAATTTGTCAGTACACACATAAACACCACACCTTGACATCCCAGCCAACAAACCCATACAATTTGGATCAACTAATTTGCTCAATTGGCTTACAGGGCTTCATATTACAGGAAAATAGAAAAATGGGGAAAAAGCCTGTCACTGATAACAATGTCAAAAAGGCACCACAGAGGCATGGAAAAAAGTTAAACAAACAAACAACCAAAAAAAAAGAATAAATAGTTTCATGCGCTAATGTCAGTGGGATCAAAATTTGCAATTTTGCTTGGAGTGAATGGGACAAAAATGTTCCTGGGGAGGGCCAAAGGAACACTTTGGATTTAGCAGTGCATTTTAGACCTTGTTATAAGAGCTGAAGTTAAAAATACTAAAATTAATCCAAAATCACACAATCTGCCAAATTTTATGCCATATGCATTGACAAAGCCAAAATATCATAAAAATCAAAGCCAAAAAGAACAAAAAGGTCCCAAGGGGGGCTAGAGGGCTAGTGTTCTTCTAGTGAAATTTTGTGTGTCTTGTCATTACTGCTTTGGTGCTTACCTGTATTCCTCTCTTTCCCCTTCCCATATCCCTTCCCCTGTAATTACAATAACAGTACCCTTGCCCCTTCTCTAGGTCATCCATTTTTGGGTTCTGAGAAATACTGAAACGTCACATTTAGGAGTTAAAATTTTGAGTTTTATTTTAAAATGGGAAGCTCATGTCAAGACCTCTGTCAATAACATCTTCTTAGCTTAGAATCAGTGCAGAAGTCATTGATGCAATCACTTATTCTGCTTGTTGTTGTTGCACTTATTGGAGATCCGCTGGTTCTCTGAATCAAGAACATTTCTGTTGCCAAGTCATAATCTGAGCTGACAAAGTCAAAGAGGTGCCTTACAAAATAAATCCAGAGTTTTAAATGGGGAAGCACTGCCCTGACTACATGTCCTTGTTCAAAATATCATTTAAATGTGAAAGAAAAAAAATTAGGGTCCCCTGAGTGTCATACATATACATCGATCATGCTGAATACACATCAACAATGACATCATAGATCAGTGAAAGCGTTGATGATGTGATGATCGCAAACAAAATGAAATAATATCCTGACCAGAAATCCTGGATTAACGAAGAAGTTAGAGCTCAAGAGACAAAAGTGCATCTCTTTTGTTTGACAAGGAAGGATACAGCACTGCTAGAACAAGATTGAAAGCTGACATCAAGGAGGTAGTGCTGAGACAGTAGAAATGACTTAAGAAGGATCTCAATACTAATCACACAGAAGATATGTGCTAAACCATCCAGAACCCTACAGGCTACAACAGCAGAAGCACTTCAATCATATGAGACCGCATTTGCAAATGACCTCGATTCATTTTTTTCACTCATTTATGGTCACTTTTATTGCCTCAGATGAGGCTGACACAACAATGGTACGTTATAACTAGCACTGAGAGGACTCTGTATCAGGGTTGTGGTTTTGTTTGGGGATATAGTGTTTGTTGTGTTCTGTGTTTTTGTTCTTTTCCCCATTCCTCTCTCTTTTTTGTTTTTTCCCCTAGTTTATGTGAGTCTATTGCAGGGGATTGGTCTGGCTGTGCAGTGTTTTTACAATGAGACACATCTGATCAAGATCAGTTATCTCTTCCCCTTTATATGCCATCCAGTGCCAGATTAATACCTGTACTGACAGTAATCAGCAGTTCACCTACTATGATTCCTGTGTTTCTTCATCAGCAGTTTTCCAGTGCTTCTCAGGTTCTCTCAGCGACTCATATTAGCTGTTTGTTTTGCTGCAGACTTTATTTTTTTCTCTTTTTGGCTTACCTGTGTTTTTTTTCTCTGTGCCATTATTATCTGCGGTTGACTCATTCACCTGTGGTTACTAGAAGTTTGGCGTCCACCATGTGCATTCCTTCAGGATCCTTCCTGGCTTACCTCTCTAACTCCTCTGCCAGACAGCAGCTGTGTTACCACCTGCTGCTTGCCTTCATCTAAATTTTACAATTAACTCTTTTAATTACTGTTCCAGTCTCTGTCTTAGGTGGGTCTGGCTCATCCTTAGTCCAAACTAGTTAGTAGATCAAAACATCACACCCTGCCTCCTATGTTAGTGTGGTATTTGAAGAATTTTGTTCAACATGTAGTATGACCAATCTCGACACTATTAAGAGATACGAAAGTAATTTGTTACAGTGTGAGGACAACCACCATGGTTCAAACATGAAAAAGACAGAGGAAATGGTGTTTAACCCCAGAGGAGTCGTGACCACAGGCTTGTGGTATTCTACATCAAAATCATTTCACGGGTCTATATTTTTTAAATACCTTGGTGGTTTTATTCATGACCCATTAACCTGGAACACACATTCCCTGTAATAGATCACAGTATCAAATTTACTTTGTTTCTACTTAGGTTTCATAGTGTTTATCAAAAGTTTTTATCAGGCAATTCCAGAGAGATGTTTTAGATATGACTTCACAGCTTGGTTCTGGTAACATCTATGTGCAGCTTAAGTCTAAACAGGTTCAACCAATGCAGACTGCATGGGAAATTAGGAAAAAAATCATTTCTATGTTTTTACTAATGTGTTTTATCTCTGTCTGCCATGGCACTTTCAGAACTTTGGTATGTTGCTGTTGTTCTACTTTTGACTACTTTTTATTTTTCCAGTGTGTGAAATATGATTTATAACCTTTAGTGTCTTGTTTATTTGTATGTACACAGAGCATTGTCTCTTTGAGGGAGCATGGGGAGAGTGCCCATTACACAGTTCCCACAAAGTAGGACATTTGATTCAGTCTTGAAACCTATATGACCATTAATACAAGCCATGATAGCAGCCAGTAAATTTATAGACAAATTTTCAGATAAAAACAACCCACAGATAAAAGTAACTTTCAAAATCTTGGGACAAAGTATTGAAAAAGTACAATCTGAAGGGTGGGGGAATATGATGGTGATGCTAAGATGTAAATTTTATTCTGAACAGGACAGTCACCAGATTAAAAACTTGGATGAGTAAAGATCAAGTAACATACTGTTGCTTGCGCATAATGGAATTCTAGATCAGACAGATTAAAAAAGGATCAAAGGCTGAAGAACCAACTCTTCTTTTGACATTTTGAAATGAGACTGACTGAGGAAAAGAGCAGACAATTACATATTAGATGTCTTTATGACAACCTGGAAATCTGGGAGTGGATTTAGAAAAATATTCAGATTTTATAAAAGTTTCCAGGACTCTTGTCAAACACCTATCATGTTAAAAGTAAATGAAAATAAGAATGAAGAATGCTAATATCTGAAGATGAATTTTACAAAACTACATCCTCACACAGCTGGAGGATATGTGGGAGGAAAAACATCATGATATTCTTCATTATATATAAATATATATATATAAAGGCTGTCAGTCGATTAAAAATTTTAATCACGATTAATCGCATTAGTGTCCTGAGTTAAGGGGCAATTAATCGCAAATTAATTGCAAATTTTTTACCCTGCCCTATTACGTTTACAATAAATACGAATTACTTTTGTTTTGTCCAGAGAACCATTGGGCAAAACTTAAAAGCTAAACTTTCCGTTTAACAGTCTCTTTTATGTATCCATTTCTGCTTTCTAACCCTTTGCGATGTTATTTAAGCGCCACTTCCTGAAACCACTGGCAAGGCAAAGACAGTGCGTGCGTTAATCAATTTAGTGCCGTTAAAAGGAGTTTAGCCCTAATATATATTTATATAAATATATAAATAAATATATTATATAAATATTTATATAAATATATAAATACACACACACACACACACACACACACACATATATAATATATATAGAACATTACCATGTTAATAGATACAAACCCATTTCTTCACTTTTCTTGTACTGTAGTCTAAAACAACAGCCTATTCTACTCAGTCCAAACTCTTGTCTTTGTTTTCTTCTCATAACATATAGGCTTATATTTCGCTGTGCTTTGGTTTTCGATTTTTAATGTCAGATAGAATTTAAGTTAAGATATTTTAATGAATTTAATTTTTTTCTGATGTAGTGTGGATATCATTGGGGCTTTGGAAAAAGCAGTCAGCTCTACCGTCACTCAAGGCCACAAGGCCTACTGGCTGTGCGCAGTGACAGTCAAGGAAAATACCATTACGTCATTGCGATGCAGAGGACGATTGGTTGATCCTTCTGCACAATCTCACTACCGTGTAGCTAAGGTTTTGTTCACCATGTTGGTTGAACTGCTAATCTTCTTTGCCTTTCGACCACTAGTTTTAACATG
This sequence comes from Acanthurus lineatus, assembly GCA_029814665.1. Taxonomy (NCBI): domain Eukaryota; kingdom Metazoa; phylum Chordata; class Actinopteri; order Acanthuriformes; family Acanthuridae; genus Acanthurus; species Acanthurus lineatus. The sequence goes on along the minus strand of JAPZDV010000003.1, from coordinate 22,772,652 downwards.
TCAGTGACAACGAAGCGTCGTGGGCCTTAGGTGTAGAGGTTTAACCGGGTGGCTTCCTCTTCCACATCAGACAGCAGGCCCACCGACAACGAACGAGAGGACAACTCTTGATTTAGCGACACGGACTCCGATTAGTTAGCTCCTATCCGTCAGGTTGAACACCACTACATTCTTTCTGTCTTCTGGTAGCAGTGTAATTAATCCCACAATAAAAGGATTTAACTTTTTTCCGCGTTGTTTTTCGTCTTCCTGGATTTGATGTCTTGAGCCGCGAGAGGACAGTGTAAAATAAACATATCAAACACAAGGCATTCGATGGGGAAAATAAATTGCTTGCCAGCCGCTTGCGAGGATTCTTTGAATTTTGCTGTGCCAGGGATCTTCGTTACTATGTCAAAATGATGGGGATTTCTTTCAATGCGCGTGGCTAATGGGATTGGTGTTGTAATATGTGAGTGGACTGGAAGGCTGAAGCCTGGGCCTGCCTGCCTGTGCTTGCGTTGTTGTATCGTGGCCTGGGCTGGTAAACACCTACACTACACAGGATCAGCAGCTTTAATTACAGCCCGAAATTACCTTTATAAAGCGGCTGTCAAGCCTGCTGACACATCTAAAAGAGGATTCCACCTGGAATAATAAATGCACCGGCGATGGAAAGAGCAACGGCGCTGGAGCAGAGCGTGTGGCAAACTTAGACGCTTTTAAAAAATGAACCCGCTGCTTCCCATGTGACATCTTTTAGAATATCAAAGTTCTAATAAGACGGGAAAGCTGAATTTTATGTGGAGGGAGAGGGACGCACCTCCATCATGACGGACATCTAGGGACACCGATTTTTTAAAAAAATATTAAGGGGGGTACGGGTTATTTTCTATTCAATAGTTTTGATTTATAATTTTTAGTAGTGACATCACTAGGGCTGCACACATTTTAAGAATTGTGTGGACATTGCTGCATTACACATGCTCATGATAGGATTTCCGTTATTAGCCCCTGGCTACAGTAGTCTATTAGTGGGCAAGCAAAAAAATTAATTTACAGAAAGTAGGTCAGATTTATGTTGACATGGTAAGGAGGCACAAAAGTGTAGTTTCTCTCCACGAAGATTCGAAGTAGCTGAACTCTTTTGTTTTATCTATGTTTTTTATTAGTTTCTCTAGTCGTAGTTTCGCACCCTGTTAACAATTGTCGTCACTTTTAGAAACAGGTTCTAAAGGAGATATTTCGGCACCAGTGAATGGCTCTTTGCGGCGCAACGGCTACAAATGTTACGAAAATGATGGCTGCTTACAATGGTGGCTCTTCGGCAGTTGCTGCCCATCACCCGCATCACCACCACCAGCTCCAGCACCTTGCGCCTCCCCACATGCACCACCACCACCACGCGGGCCAGCATCACTTGCCGCACCCGGGCTCCGCCGCGGCTGTGCACACGGTCCAGCAACACAACTCCACAGCTGCTGCTGCCGCGGTGATGCTCAATCCCGGTCAGCAGCAGCCATACTTCCCCTCTCCTGCACCTGGACAAGCCCCCGGACCGGCCGCGGCCGCGGCCGCGGCTCCCGCCCAGGTTCAAGCTGCCGCTGCGGTTAAAGTCCACCACCATCACCACCACCACCATCAGCAGCAGCATCAACAGCAACACACGCACCACCTACAGCAGCAACTAGATATAGAGCCTGACAGGCCCATCGGCTATGGGGCGTTTGGGGTTGTCTGGTAAGTGAACCTTACTTTTAAATAACAGTATCAGTATCAGTATTTATGTAAGCCTATGTTTAAATCCATTTTACTTCAAGCCATGTACAAGAAGGCTTAAGTGTTCAATCATTGTTTCCATAAACTTTTGAACAATATTAAAGTAAACTTGGAGAGTCTTGAAACTTGAGTTTACTCTTAATATTGGTATTGATTTTGTTATTTGATCTTTTGGTGGAAATTATGCAAACTTTTCAAGAATCTGCACTTAGACCTGCATCAAAGGTCAATAGTTATTACGACTATTGTAGGTTAATTGACAAAAGTACACTACAAAGCACTTTTGTTTACTATGATGAATGATCCAACTCAAACAACTTTCAAATATCTGCAAGTTTAAGTTGAAAGATAAATGTGAGTAGGTTTGAATTTTTAGGCAAGAAATATAACCTTAAAGCAGAACATTGTTTATTTCTTTTTTTTGCTTATTTTGTTAAGTGTGCTTTTTTCCATTCTACACAACCTTTCATAAAATGTCACTCATTGTATTTATAAACTTAAAGGCGGAATGTGCAGCATTTTCTGATCGGAGTTTGTAAGCACACATTTTTACACACAATTTACATTCTTAATTGGCCCCTTCTCTCTGTCCCAGTGACAGCAGAACCATGCACCTCCTGTTCTTGACACATACACCTGGCTGCAACATCTTACCAAGGGGCTACAGAAGAGTGTTAATTTAGTCTCAGACAATCAACTTTCAGCCTTGATGTGGTAACTTGTGTTAACAGGAGTGGCTTGTGACAGAAAATGATTCTAGGCTAGTCAGCTCTACAGATTTCCAAGGTTATTTTGTCGAAAAGTAAAATTAATAGCATTGTTTGAAAGTAGAACTTGGTGTGTGCAATACATGCACTAATAGCTAAGCAGGAATGCTACATTTGTTGCAATAGAAATGGCAGTAAGTTAGCAGGCTAATTAGGCTAATCGCCAGCACTTACCTGTCCAACATAAAACAGGCCAACTCCAGATTCCCCCTGCTTTTCAGATCTGCTCTGTGTTTTGCCTTACTATATTTATGCTTCTTCGCTAATGTGTCCACCATTATAGGAGTGGTCACAACTTATATATAAAGTCCTGCGCACTGCCATTGGCTGGAGAGGCTGCACCACTACCCAAAGGTTTCCGCCCAAAAACGTCTCGAACAAAGCAAAACAACAAGAAAATGAGAAATATAGGCAGTGGGCAGTGTCTCTGCAGAAAAACACACAATCACAGACTTGGACTGGGTCATCAAAGATGATTAAGAGTAATTTTCTTTTTTATGAATGTATATGCTGTTTTTCAAGAGAATCCTGCATATCATAGCTTTAGTATTAAAACTGCCTCCTTTCAGTGATAAATTGTGTCTTTATTTACAGTGACACCATTTATTCCCTCTTAATAATTTCGTTTGATCATTAATGTCAGAGCATTTTATAAAGTCTGTTTCCTTCATTAGCGAGTTGCTACATCACAGCATCAGAAAGGCGGTACATGTGCAACTGTCACTCATGGCTGTGGCTGCTTACATATTGTCCATACCACAAACTCACACACATACCTTTCTTTTTATTACTTCATTGAAATGTTTCCTTTATCATAATCCATACAGATATTTACTCCACAATACATTGCACATTTGTTTGTTTTTTACACAATTTAAGATGAAAACAAATAAAGATTAGTAAATCAATAAAAAAAAATTAAAGCACAATTACAGTTATCCACTCCATTACTTATTACACATTTGTTTGATTTTTACACAGTTTAAATTGAGGAGAAAGTAAATAAAGTAAAAAATAGCACAAAAATAACAAACAAACAAAACAATACCTCTTAGTGGGTGGGTGAGGGGAGGGGTATTGGGATTGGGGAATGATACCTTTTACCTGTAAGGGACCTTACAATAATTTGGTGTAATGGTGGTTAAATTTGATGTATAATTTTTAAAAAATCAAATGCCCTCTCTGACATTTGATTTTTTTCTCCCTGCCCTCCTTTCGCATCTGTAAAAAAAGCTTTGCCCTTGCCCACCCACAAGTTTAATCTTTTCATTTTATACAAAACTTAAGAGGTAAAACATCAGCAATATTAACTATTTCAACTATTACTCTATAACTATTACTCTATACGTTCCATTCAGCTACCCTGGCTGCTAGATGTCTCTGTGTGCTCTTATGAAGCTGTGTTGGTGTGGGCATTAATGTTACTTTTATTTAATTACTTAAGCAGAATGAAGGACTCTCATGACATTTGTTAGACGCAAAAACTGCAATTATTATGAGTGCAAGGTAGGAGCGGAGAAAGTAAATCTGTGTGACTGTGCGCTTATTTGAATCGAGAGTATGGAAACCGAGAGCAGCCTTGGTTGCTACTTTCTATTTTCATTTTGAAACCGAAAAACTAGCTTTGTTATCTCTAACACACAAATTTATCCAGTTATCACGAAATAACAAGCCGTTATCCTGTGGTAATGAGATAGTTATTTTGTGATCTGGAGAATACAGAAAAAAATAGATTGCAGCAATCATGTTTGCTCTCAGCTTCTGTAGTCCTCCAGCTGCACACATGATCACTTTTAGCACATCTTCAGCAAGTGCCTCTTCGACTGCAACCTATAGCACACTGATAAGTGCAACAAGCTGTGAACGTGTTCAGCGCAAACAAATGCAAATCAGACAATAATAATTAATAATAGTAATTTTTAGAACAGAAAATACAAAAACCTCATGTGCTTCCCTCCATCCCTAAAGAAAATACTTTGCCCTCCATAGTTAATAAAGTTAAAATATACTGGTAGTAATGCTTTCTCCCACTTTTCTTTTACTTTAAGATCTATACTGGAGAACTTCTAGATGACTTTGTAAATATTTGAGAGCTTTTCAATAGCCTTAATTTTGTTCTAAATGAGATGTTTTAGTAAATCATTTTTTGTTTTTTACTCTTCTAAATGTTTCATGAGGTAGCTTCTCACCTGTAGGTATTTAATGACATTTTTTGTCTTACTCATATTTGATGCAATCACCTCAAAAGAATTTAATGTATTTATTGTTAGTTGAGAAAATGTAACTAGCTCCTTGCTTGCCCAGCATTCTTAGATTTTATCAAATTTGTGTGGCATAAAATTGGAGTTGTAGGCCAATTCATAGTAGTATATACATTTATTTATTTTCAGATTTTTACATATACACATGCCATACTTTTTAAAGTATACTGACTCTGCCCTGCATATTTTTTTTCCACATACTGTTTCCTATTAATGGTAGGGTCCCAAAGGAAATGGATGTCAGTTGTTTTTCTATATCAATCCACTTTGCTTCTGTTTTTCCCCTTGTCCACTTACTTATTTTAAGAATTTGCACTGCATAAAAATAGTTTTGTTGATTTGGGATACCTAAGAATCCTACTTACTTCTGTTGCATTAAGCTCTTATGTCAAATTCTCTGTCTCCTTTTACTCGAGATAAAAATTAAATTTCTTTTTTGGTACTGGTGTTGGTAGCGCTTGGAGTAAAAATAAAAATTGTGGGGCGAATACCATTTTTATTGTACCTGACTCATCATTCCAACTGATTTAAGTCCTGTTGTATTTTACTTTCCAAAATACAGTGGTTATTTTGATAAAATTCCTCTAGATTCTAACTTCAATTGATGCCTAAATATTTAATGTTTGGTGTCTCATTTCATCATCTTTCAAGGCTTGATTAACTTAGGTTCCTATTGTCAGTGCTTTTCATTTGTTCTTATTTAGTTTATATCCTGAGACTATACCATATTCTTCAGTTGTTGTCATTAATTTATGCACTGATCTGTCTGGTTATGTAAGATAAGTGTCATCTTCATGTCATCTAGTGCCAGTTTATGTATCTCTTTTCCTATCTGTATTCCATTTATAGCTACCTTTTGTCAAACTGCTGCTAATAACACTTAAACACATACTGAGGTGGGAGAGGGGATCCCCTTTTCTTGTTCCTTTTTGTAATGTGAATCTTCTTGACAGTGTACCATTAGTTTTAACTCTGGATACTGGATTACGGTAGATTGATTGCAACCATAGACTGAATTCTTCTCCAAGCCAAAACAGTTAATGGTTTCCAACATAAAGGCCAGCTCACCTGGTCAAAAGTATCTCTGCATCCTATGTAATTAACAGAAGATCTTCATTTTGCTTTTGGGAATAATCAATTAAATGAATTGTTTGTCTAATATTGTCTGCCAGTAGCCTTCCCGGAATAAACCCACACTGATCTGTATAAATTATATCTGTAATAGTTACTTTCGATCCTCTGGCTAGTGTAGCTAATACTATTTCATAGTCTATATTGAGTAATGATTTGGGCCTGAAAGATGCACACTTTGTAGAATCCTTCCTTTCTTTTTGAAGAAGTGTTATGATTGAAGATTGCCATGACTGTACCCATTTTCCTTTATCTGATGAATAATTAAAGGCCTCTAATAACAAAGGAGTTACTAAGCGTCAAATTTTGTTTAAAGTTTGTTGATAAAGCCATCATCTCCTGTTTTCAACCCCTGTATTTGTTGTTTGATGTCTTCTGCAGTCACTGCTTTTACTAATCTAGTGGGGTTTTTTTTCTGGTTGTACTGTTGGTAGCTTGAGGTTACTTAGATATGACCTAATTTGATTACTGTCCACTCTGTCTTCGTTTCTGTATGGGATTTCATAATAATTTACAAACTCTTCTGCTATTTCTTCTTTATCATTTATTATTTTTGATTTATAATTTTTTAATAATATCAGTCCTCTTCATTGGTTTTTAGTTTGTAGGCCAGAATTTTTAGAGTATTTGGTCCACCATCATAGTTTTCTTGTTTTAAAAATCTCATTAATCTATCATTACCATGATGCCTGTCTCCCTATCTCTATCTTCAATTCATTTTATTTGTTTTACTAAATATTTGTGTTGTTTTTTCTTTTGCTCTTTTTTTGGAGATGAATAAGAAATTCAATGCCCTCATGACTGCTTTGGCCCCCTCCCACAATATAAATGGATCTATATTCTCCGTATCATGTATTTCTATTTATTCAATCAATGTCTTTTGAATTTTTTCTACAAGTTGTTCACATTGTAAAAGCGAACTGTTTTATCTCAAAATACTTTTATGTTTGCTTTTTAAGTCTATTGTCACTGGGACTACCACATGATCCAACATATTATTGGGCCAATATTACAGATTTTAACTAATGGTACATAATTTATGAACTTGAAAATTAATCTCGTCTATTCTAAACTCCTTGTCTCCTTGAAAAATATATATATTCTTTCCAATGCAGTTGTTTAGCGTTTTTCATATATCTACCAGACCAATTTCTGTAGAGCCTTTCCTCAAAAAATCTGCATTTTTTGTGCACTATGTGTCTTAGTATTGGAGGAGGAATGTAACTTTGGATTCAGAATTAGATTTAAGTCTCCCCCTAGCATTACAATCCCTTTACATTTTGTTGCTATTAACTCTGTCAACAACTGTTACCTTTGTAGCAAAATCTCCTTCATCTTAACTACTCTGTTCAGTCCATTACCCATCAGTGATATTATGTTTAAATTACTCATGAAGCAACTGACAATTCCATATATATACTACAGTAAATTTGTGTCCCAAAGTTTTGTTCTGTCTTCCTGGTCCACATATAAACAGGTAGGCTGGGTTAGGGATAGGGAAGGAAAAGTCTGAGAATTGAAGTACCACGAAAAACAGAAATGTAAAAAAATCACCAATATTTTGGTTTTCTTCAACCATATCTACTCAGCATAAGCAGTCAAAAGAGTAAAGAAAATGAAATCTGTATGTTCACATTCTGCCAGCAGTGTCTGTCCCTGCCCTTTCTGCCATGCTGGCTACATCATGAATTACAACCTTCACTTTCACTGCGAGATCACAGGGAATCAAAGTGCACGGCATGACTCCTCTGACTCCACTCCTTCCATTGCTGGCAAAGACGATTAGTGACTAATGTGTACTCTCAGACTCTTTCAGATCTAGAGCTATTTCTTTAGATGTTTTTCCCCCACCTCATCACCTTATGTACCGTTTACTGTGTATCAATAGGATTTAGCAACTATTCTTAACCTCAGTTTTTGCCATGCCCAAAGCTGAGATGCCAGGACTAAAACAGTTAACACTACAGCATTGTTGAGTGGATTACAACGGTAAAAAAACATTAGTGGCCTCTAGAGGGCACTCAAGGACTGGCAAGAGATTATCAAGTTCAGAGTTCAGTTAGGACAAAACCATTTTTTGTCAGTAGGCTGAAACCTCAAAACAACTTGGCACAGAAACAATGGGCCCGACAAATGAAGTGCAGTCTTTCTGAGTGAAAATACAGACTACAGTCGTTGCATTATTGCCAAGTGCCAACTTGGGAAATTTTACAAAATTAAAACACAGAGTCGACAAGAAGGACCCCGATAGTTGTTTTTCAGGCAGCTTTTTACAGCACATATTTATGGTTTAAATGTCAGGTGACCTCTAATGACCATGTAATTAACAACAATGTGGTGTGTGAAGTTATAATGTATATGTCTTTTTAGCATTATAACTGTGTTAGGAAAAGCTCACCTTACTGTCCTACCTGTAGTCTTACCCTGACCTTTTCACTACCAAGGGGACACTGTCTTCCAGTTTTATTGGAAACACTCCCCTGGGTCGTAAACCCAGACAAAGGGAGCACAAGCACCTGCCAGGTCTTTTTGACTGTATTCCTTATTTGTGTCCCTGATTAAATTTGGTGTTGAAACTTTTTGTAGGTGTGCCCCCATAAGGTATTTTAGTCTTGCATACATTGCAGATGGCTTGTGTTATGTCAGTCACACTTACGTCGAAGAAGTTTCCCACTGTTAATGTTTTATCAAGAAGCGTGCTACCTAATCCACTGACAGCGCATGTATATGACACTATTGATTGGATCAGTGAATAGAAATAACTATGTATCTCACTGATCTTATATTTATACTGAATATCGGCGGAGCCGATCAACTACAGATCAGTATGCAGCATCACTGTAGCTAGCCACTACTCTATCATAGGCTGTACATAATCCCATGAGAATACACTGTGGTAAAGTTGTAGTTTTTCTATGGTAGAGAGAGATTCTATTGTCAGGACTCTAGAAACTCATTTTCATTCAGATGTATTAAGGTGTGAGGTAAAGACCCCTTAGGTTTTGATGATAATCAAACTTTGTACATGCTAAAAAAGTACATTTTGACACAGTGAATCTGCATCTCTTTCTTTATAAGAGATGCACGATTCAATGTCTACCTAAGGTACCTTAGACAAAACTTGAATGAAAAAAATGCACGATTGAACAAATTTTGTTTTAAAAGCTTAAAGCAATAAATATGTAACTTTTAGACCTTAAAAAACAGATTCAAAATCATTACAATGTTAGGGTGTGATGTAACAGGTTGACTGGGCTCTCTGCTGCAGCCATTCGGCCCTTCTGTTGGCTTGTTACTGTGTGATATAACTTTGAGCTGCAGGCCGCAGTTTGAAACAGAAACTTAACGATGTACGTTACTGCATCTCACAAAAGAGTAATTTTGGTGAAAACAGGTCATATTTTATGGAGAAAAAATGCCCTCTGAGATGTGTGCAGGGCCTTTTCAAATTTTGACAGATGAGGAAAAATACATGTAATGTTGCGGGGGCGCTAAATCAAACAGAAAAAAATTCCTACATAGTGCTGTATGGAATTGCATTTATGTCATGTCGAGCAAGCGAAAAAGCATGTACAAGCAAATTATTTAATATTGTATGCACAGTTGTTAACTGCTGTACGCACTTTTTTTAGTCCACATGCACAAATTCAACAACTGAGAGCGCTACAGGCAAATAAGAGCTAATAAAATTATACAGCAAGATTTAAAATATGTCATATTGTGTGTATGTTAAACCCTACAGCATGCGCACAAGCAGCTGCTTGTCTCTCGCCCTGGGTTGCTGTAGCTCTGTCTCTCCCCCCCGTGTGCTCGATACTCAGTTCTGCTTGCTTGAGTAACAGACTTTTGACAGTTTGGGGGCAGAAACCAAGGCTGGCCTGGCCCCCTTACGATCGGTCACTTTCACCGCAGTCACACCCACACGACCTCTGAATCTTGATTGATTGACAGCTTGAGTTTTGTGGAGACATAAAAAAATTTATTAGCAAGTGATACTGATAGATGGCTTTAACTAACAACCTAGTAATTTACTTTATTCTGAAATTTAGGTTAGACTAATGTTGGCTAATCAACAATAACTTTCGTAAAGATACAATGGGTTGCTAGCCAGTTTCAGGATAGTGAGCTATTTAATTGATGTAGGGGATTTAGTCTGTGCTAACGGTAACATTGAATTTTAAATTTTTTTCATTTTTTACCAAGACTGCAATTAAGACGGATTCTCCGCTTTTATGACTTGTATTACTTGTTTGGGTGTCTTGTGTTTCTCTGCAAAACAGTAACAAGTATCGTGACATAGTAGGCTATGTATAGGCAGTGGTTCTCTAACTTTTCATGGCACGCCCCCTTTCCAGCCCTCACTGCACTCCAGTCCAATGCAGAAAGAGATCTAGAGACACTCAGACATAACCCACTGTAATTTCACAAGGAAATAATAAATAAAATAATAATAAAACATATTCACAGACAAAACACCAAACATAATGAAGGTCTTTGCTTTGATAAAGTGATGTTTTTATCTTGTATCTTGAGCACATGAATGCAGAGGGAATTTGCAGTCCGCCATGCTTGACTGCGTCAGATTTGTCAAATAATTTTCTGCTTACAACTTCTCGTGCTGCTTGTCTTTTTAAATAAAAAGCTGTCTATTTTTATTTTTGTGTGCATAACATGCTGTTCAGGACTTCTTTTTTTTTCTACTGAAATTTGTATGAAGGTCCAAACCTCAGTGACCTCATAGCTTTTACAGACATGATTGAAGCTGGGGTTACTACCCCTAACCAACATTTTGCTTTGTCACTGGTCCTACCAATCAACCGCCAACTCCTATCCCACTGTGCCTATCTCTGCCCCCCACACAAACATACAGGCACAGACCCTTCAAATGCCACTCACATACACTGACTCATGCCCTCTCCCACTTACTCCTAGTAAGAACATGCATGCATAGCTCACACATACATTGGAGGACTTAAAAGGGAAGAAGAATAAGAAAAGAAAAAAAAACTAGAAACACGTACCTCAATCTTAATTATTAAATGTCAGAAGTATGATCTGTGATTTACTTAACAAATTGTACTGCTTATGCTTATACTCAGAGGTGAATGTAGTTTTAAATTCTTGCCTGTAGGCTACTACTACCACAACTATCATTGCTTAGTATTGTTCAGCTCTTTTTGGCTTAATGCATCCTTGAAAAGATGTTTCAATATTTTAATATCTGTATGGAGTAGAAAGAAATTAGAAACACTCGATGTTGTGCATAGCAAAGCTAGCTTTCAAACCTTTCAAAATCTCCATAACTTGTTTGGTTTCACTTTAAAACAGCTTAATTTAATTGAACACCACAGCAGTTAATAACACTCCATCTTCGGACTCTCGGACATAAACATGTAAGTGTTACATAAATAAATGAGAGAAAAAAATGATTGTTTAAGGAATTGACCATTCCAAAACACTAATCAGATGCACCCTGGCACAGGTACTGTGTTTAGGAAGTATTGAAAAATGTGCTTGCACAGTCGAGTACTGTTGACTTATACAGGAGTCCCTGATCGTCTCTTGACACACAGCTTGACTGAGCAGCTGTCCGTGTTGTTCAAATAAAACAGAAAATCATGAAACATCGCAACTTGTTCTGCCACATGTTTTAGTTGGGACATTTTGCAACAAAGGCCTGCCTGCCAAAACCCCACAGAACTAGATATCAGTCAGGTGCAGTTTGTAAGTGGAATCTCGCGTCAAGGTCAACTAGAACTAAGTTAGTGAAAAGTTCATGGGCTCTGTAAAACACGGACCAAACTCCAGCACAAGTGGTTCAGGAACAATACAAAACAACTTAGAAGCAATTGATAAGGAAATCACATGTTTTTTTAAGACAATGAAATGTTAGTAGACTTCTTATCTTGCTAAAAATGTGACTGTGACAGATTTTTAACATGGTTTTTGACAGGCAGCTTTGTTCCCCTCTTTCCAGTACTGTGTACCGCTGCTCTTTTGGTGGTACGCAGTACTGGACCATACTGGCCTACTTTCACCCATGGGTATGTCTGATGAGTGACTATGGTCAAGCCAGCCTCCTCTTTGAAAACAGGTCAAGTCAACGCTTATGTTGTATTTATGGCATTATTGTAAGATTCTGAAATAACTGATTTTAAAATAAAAGTGCCCTTCTGATAAATATGATATCTCATTCATTAAGTCAGTCTGCCTGTCAACTATGAATTAATGTATAAAAAATACTTTTAAAATTAAGGTTAAAAAGATGGTAATGACCTGCAAAGTGGATTTAAAAAAAAAAACTTCATAAAAAAATTCTTGTTAATTTATTTGTGCAAGTACTAGGCAAATTATTTATCTTTTGTGGAAAAAACTTTTGGTGTCCACAGACCATGTTGACCTCAGAGTGATAGTAGACCACCTTGGAATGTCAAGCAGTGTATCTGATGTTGAATTACGACATTTAAACCTATGAAGCATAATAAATTTTTGCTTTGTCTCCTCTAAATTCAGACTACTGTTAAATGGGAAACTGCCTGTTTCTATAGACTATTTCACATCAAAATAACTGCAAACCACTTATAAAATATAAAGACAATTTGGTGTTGAAATGCAAAATTAACACTCTCAATTTGCATAAATGAGCATTATTCTTTTTACATTCAGGTTAACATAACATTGAAACTTCCTTTTCCATACATCAGTTTTGCTTCAGAGTGATAGTGCACCACCTTAGAGTATCACTGTGTCACGCTTTGTTCTATTTACATCTGGATTGCAATTACATGGAAACTCCTGATTTTCACGGGCCCAATGCATTTTAGAGTGATATTGTACTACCCCAGCATATCACTCATGAAATACCAGAACAATTCAATTTTGACCTTTAAGATAAAAACCTCCAAAAAATAAAACCCAAAACCCAGTCAGGTCCATAAGTATAATGGCAGTGACACAAAATTTCTAATATTGTTTCTTTACACCATCTCAGTGGATTTGAAATGGTGCAGTTGAGATGTGGTTGAAACATTGACTATCTGTTTTAAATCAATTACAGTTCAGTGTTTAACAAACATATTTCACTAACTATTTAGGAATGACAGCATAACATTTTCTTGGTGATATTCTGAACTGTACAAACAGTCTGAAATGAAATAGGTTTGAAAAAAGTAAATTTCCTTTTAATTACGGTCCCAGTGTAGATGGAACCTAGCTCAGACATTTTATTTTCTGTGACTTCAATTTTGAAAGGCACGAGATTATCCTGATACTGTCTGAGTAACATTCAGAGGTAGTGTGCAATCACTCTTAAGTGAAATGGTCAGTGGATGTTTCCTCTTAAAAATAAGTCAGAACTGACAGGGCACCTAGTTTGGATGTCTCTCTAAAAGGGTATTTGTCTTAAAAGGTGACATCAGATTGTACTAATAATGTTGGAGTAAAACTCTGAGGTAGTCTGCAAACAGCCCCTTTTGAAAAGGGTCTGTGGAATCACAAAGTTTTTGCATAAAAAATAAAAACAGCATATTTACTCACACGAATGAAATTATAAAAACAGTTTCACAGTTTGCAGATAGTTCTTGTTATAGTTTTTAAACTCTATTAATTTTTAATTTTTGCCAAATTTTGTGCATTATTGACAGATTGACTTAATGACTGAAATAGTGTTCACCAGAAAGTCGTTCTTTTTTTTCAAAATCACTTCTTTAGCACTCTTACAGTAATGTATGGTATACACACGTCTCAAAACAAAGTAGGGGCTGGCCCGACTGCAGCAATGAGTGGTGAAGCAGGCAGAAGTATTTGCATGCAGATGATCGAGGACATTTCTGCATTCATTAATGGATACTTGTTGGAATGCAACTGAGGCTAATACATAGGTTTGTTTCTACGGTAATATAGTTTTAAAACTGTGTCAGACATACGGCTTTGTAAATCTCATGAAAAGAGAGCATATGCATATTTCAGTTTTAGTGTGGTTTAAGTTGTGAATCTACGACAAGTTTTAATGCAGTTGGCAGTTGGAGTTAAAAAGATGTGTGCATGCACCAGACAGGAAAGGTCCAACAAAAGAGGCTACCAATTTGCACTATTGGACATGTAGGATCAGTATTTTCGGTGCCTTCCACGACTTTAGTCTAAAGAGTAAAGTTGGAATATTTTCACCTGTTACTCAAGGTCCAAGCATTAATATAAAGGTTATAGCACCTGCAACATGTAAGTGTAATGTAAAATGCTTGGTAGCTAAGCTAAAGAATACAGGTGGAAGGGAAAGAAGAAAGAGGCATTAAGTAAAGAAATTGTGATGGAAACAAAGGAGACAGAACTAAAGGCATGACATGGCTGTGGAGCTTCTGTTTATATTTAATGTTTTCTAACAAAACACATTAATACACTTAACAAATAGGTTAACCTGATTCCTACTTTCTTGTTTTTATCATGGATGTATTAATGGAACTGGAAATGGCAGTGAGTCAGTCAATACTGCAGCAGTGGTACTTCAAGTGAAAAAAATCCACTGCAGCAATTTTTTTTTTTTTGGTCTGCATTTGTTCTCATAGTTTGAGGCCACATTTGGTATCAACTTTTTATGAGATTGATGCACTTTTGGTCTTGCAGCCAAAGTTTTTATTCTTTTAGTGTGTGCTCGTGACCATTACCCGCCCTCTTTGGATACTGGCCAATCAGACTTTATCACATGGAGTTTCCTGTTGTCAGCCAGAGAGGGCAGTGTTACACCACAGTGAATCGGGGGGAAACTAGAGAGAGGTAGGACATAGCTGATGGGGGAGAAAGGGGAAGAAGAAAAATAAACAAATGAGTTCATAGATAGATGAATGACGGATAGAAATAAGAAAAAAGGAA
>JAPZDV010000003.1:22744906-22757770 GCA_029814665.1 Acanthurus lineatus | reverse complement strand
ATCTGACATCCTAAGCCATCTTATTCTCTGACTTATAAATAAATAAAATGCTCATTCAGTTGGTCACATACAGTTTGTTTACTATCACACCTTACAAGTCGGGACAGCTTGTCTGATAAAGATGAGTATGAATGGACTGAACGCAGGTTTCGTTGATACAGATGGGACCTGAGTAAAGACAGAGACGGTTAAAGAAGGTCAGTAAATGTACACAAACCCATCAGGAGTCAACAGCTGACTTTATTTAAATGAAGTAGCTCTAAAAAATACAAATATCTTCAATACTGAAGCTGAGTCATGTGCACAAGCTGGCAATAAAACAGGGAAGTAAATACAGGAAATGCAATTCTTTTAAAAAAAGACAATAAGCTGAATAAGATAAGTGTCTCTCCAAATATGAATGACAATTAAGAGAAAAAGCAAAATAACAAAAGTGGACACATTTTCCTTTCAAAGGCTTTTTACTCTCTCAGAGGTGAAAGAGCTCAACTGGTGAAAAGAAGCATGAAAGCTTTTCCTGACATTTGGACTATTCAGAAGACATCCCAGCAAGGATTTTAATTATCATTTTATTGATGCATATCTGCTGGTAATAACTCAAATTGCTTGGCAGAAGCAGGCGACAGCTGCATTCTTTGTGTTGAAACACAGACGTCATTACAACGTGCAGCCATGTTGCATTCTGTTGTTGCATTGAGATGAAAATCTACAGAGAGATTTTGGAGAGAAAACTGCAGCAGCAGAGTTTTTCTTTGTGAAAAGTAAAATGACACTCGTCACTCAGAGCTGGAGGTTGTTCGCTGCTGTAACACACCGTAATTAAAGCTGCTAAGGTTGTTTTTACTGCATTCAAATCACTTCAAGTACAATTTGGCAGTGGAAGGAAGATAAAATGGCACTGCACTAAGCAGAATTTATGGAGCAAACAGTATGTAAGAGATATATTTATCTTGTTTTAAGAGAATGCAGGGACAGGAAAAGCAGGGATTTGGATGGAAAAACCTGTGAAGAGAAACAGAAGGAGGAAGAATGAAAATATGGAAGAGGAGAAAAAGCAGAGACACCCTTGAGATACAGTAACAAAGAAAGACGGGAGCTAAAGACAATAAAAGAGAGAATATCTGATGTTTAAATAAAGAAACAGACGGGAAGAAGATAGATGAGTGTGTGGTTGGTCTGATGGTTGCCGGATAAAAGAATGATGTCTATTTTAAGCAGGGGAGGATAAATGAGCAAAAGTAAATAGGAGTTAATGAAGACAAGGATTGATGGAGAGCGGATGGTGGACAAATAAATTGTGAGTTGCATTGAGTCAAACAGGAGAAAAAGAGTTTAAAGACACGGAGAACCAACACAAAGCAAAGAAAATGAAAAAAAAATGAAAAAAACTCGGCAGAAAGGAATTAAGATGTTATAACCTCAAAAAGTTTGCTTTTGTGTGAATAATTGTGTCTATAGTGCAAAAAAGTAACAAAACCAACATTCAGTCTTGCTGCTTTTCATGTATTGCAAAAACTGTGAAGCTTATGTGGCTCATTAATGTATATATTTTATATTTATACTGTTTAAATGTTGAACCAACATGTTGTATTCATTGCATCTAGTGTGTCACAGTGATACTTTGCTTCATAGGCCCTCACTTACGAGACCTAATAGAATTAATAGACATTACCAAGATTATAACATTCATTTAGTCCCTTAAGTCCTAAAAGACAGTCATTAAGATTCAAACAACCTGAACGAAATGTTGGAGGCAAGATGGGAAGAAAGGAAAGAATTCAGCAAAAAAAAAAAAAAAAAAAAGGAATTAGGGAAACACTGCAGAAACCGTAATTCCCATCTGATGTCATTAAGACAAGAGCAGAGCTTCAGGCCACATTACACAACCGGAGAAAAGGTACATTATTCTGCTGAAAAATGGACCCACTCACAGCAACGCAGAGCAAACCAGCTACAGCAGTTAAATAGTTAATATGGGGGAGATTAAACTGAACTTAATCTGCTATTTAAATCGACGTTTAGAGCCGTTTTGACTCCGAATGGTTTACAAAATCTTAAAGATCATTCATAAAAACATACTGCAGCACTTTAGATTAAGAAGCAGCATGGACTGGTCTCTTATGAGCAGTGGGTATTAGCATGCTTTATCATGTTAAAGCTGCATTAAAAGAAACACTGAGGGAAAGAAGAAAGGCTTAATAACCAACAGACCAACAGATCTCACCTCGAAAAGTTGGTATTTTTAATATTTTAGCAAAACAGGAGCTACTTTATCATGTAGCAGAAGGAAAATTAGCATTTTCTGATGTTGTGTTGATTTAAAAACACCTGATTAAAATAAATCTGATATCCACTGATGGTGATTTCTCCAGTTTGGTCTCCTCCAACTCCTGAGATCATTATCTCTCTTTTAAGATAAAGCTTTCTAACTTTCATTACCTTCTTACCACTAACTTTGTCTGCATTTTGATGCATCTCAGCCAGAGTTTGTTCTCTTTCCATAAACTGCAGGCTGGAAACAATGTGAGGAAACTTTACAGTAAATATGCTGTTAAAACAGAACAATGACCTTAAAAATGCTTCTTTTCTTTGAGTCAATAAATGCATAAAGCCCTCTGTAACTAAAATCCCCAGCAGCAGACTGTAAAACATATGTTCGTGTGAAAGTCGGAATGTTAAAACATTTCCCTCTTTGAAAAATCCCAAAGCAGAGCTTGTGAAGGTAATTGAGGAACAATGGCGTTCTTGTTTATGTCTTCCTTATTAGTTCTTAAAAGCAATATTTTAGCATCACAGTAAATAAACACTTTTGTCCCTGGGAGCGTTGGTGCATTTTTCTCCGGGTTTGAGTTAATCTAAAATGCCCATGCTACAAATTCAACTTTGGGTTATTATTTTTTTTATATATATATATTTCCGAGGGATTTGGGGTATCAAAGCTTTATGCTTCCAAAAAAGAGCATCACAAGTATCTGCAGATGCTTTAATGGTCTTCCCCTGTGGGCTAAGCTGTCATTGGCTGCTGTGCTGGAAGCAGAGCATCCTTGTCGTTTGCATTGGTTCAAACCCCGTCTCCCGCTGTGATGTGTGTTTTCCTCTGCTCAGTTCCTGTCTCGCTTCACTGTGGAGAACCATGTACTGTCAAAGCTCCTTACGGCTGCTGAATTGCCTCTCCTCTTCCTGCAAAATAAACAGTTTCACAAAGCACATTTCATTCCAAGAGTTCAGGATAAGAGGCGCTTTCATTTCATTTCTGAAGATTAGTTTAGGTTTTTTTTAATTATACCCACTGAAAAGGGAAGAATAATACACGTTAAATTAACATGCTGTACTAAAACTAGACAATAGAAGGCAGGACATGGCTAATGAAATGACAAAATCCAGTCGGATGTCAAGCCGTCTATTGACTGTTGTCTGTCAATTGCAGGTTCATTTGTCAATTGTTCTGATTTTGTTAAGTGTATTCAGGTGTTAATTGGCAGCAAATTGCCTTTTTAAGAGCTTCCTTTAGTTAAATTGACGGGATAAAATAGTTTTTTTCAGAGAATAAGAATCAGCACATGAAGGCCGACCACAGAGGCCTTAAAAATGTAAACATTGCTATAACATAAGAATGTGGATCGAACACAGAATATTAAATCGTATCCTACACAGAATATTCTTGTGCTGGTTTTGTTCGACGTAACATGCTTTGTGCTCTCCAGATCCTTCTGTTGTAGCTATGAGGACAACAACAAAGATGAATAATGCATTAATATCTTCTCCCTCACTCCAGGGCTTTGGAGCTTTAAAGATCTGCTTTTTCAATATAGAGAACAGAGTCAGCAGCAGACACTCAAAGCCTCTTCCCTATGTGTGTGGCTTATGTGTCTGCAGAGGGTTCGCTCTTTTACATGTGGAGAGAAATCCTTTTTTCCGATGCAACAGCAGCAGGGTGCAGAAATGTGTTCTGGCATGTAGGACTGACTGGCAATATTTCACTGTTTAAATTATTTTCCACACATACTGAATGTGACCAAGTATTGCTGTAAGAATTATTGCTTTTTAGCGCTCATGACTGGAACATTTTTCTCTATAAATCAGGAAATGGGAAACATCATGTTCTGCAGTAACTCAGGACTCCCACAAGAAGTCAAAACTATATCTTGAATGTGTAATGATTGTACATTTTGAGGACTACAGGACATGCTTGTAACTTGCTGTTGAAGGCTGAACACTGCAGCAGAAGACTCAAGTAATTTCATAGTTCTTGTCCATAAAGGAAGGAAACTTGAGGAAAAATTAATGAGTGAAATCATTCTGACTTTTAGCCCTTTTGAGCAGAGACTAAAGACAGCTCAACACAGTCCTGTTTTTCACACAATGCAACCCAATCACCTTTTCCTGAACTCTCTGTCTGGTAGAAGCCACATCTTTTGAACTTTACACACTTTAAATGTAATGCAGACTCTTTGTTGAGTGTCATTGCTAAGAAAATTAATGAAAATATCAGTGTTATGTTGTTTTCCACAGACTCTCAGGAATGCTTTCTCCATGGCCACAGAACATCTTTTCATTGGCTGAATAGTTTTCTTCATTATAAATAAACTGATCTTTATGTTCGAAATCAACAGAATTCCTCTGAATCTAAAAGATTAACGACTTAATGTTCATCTGGAGGCAAAAAACCAACCAACATCTTGGTCACTTTTATAGATGAAGTAAAAAAAAACCTGTTTGTCACATCGTCAGTCTGAATTTAGCAAAGATGTTCAGAAACTGCAGAAGTTTCTGAACCGTCTGCTGGATTTATTTTTTTCTGTTTTTTCCCATACTTTCTTTGGCTTTGTTCTAAATTCTGCAGATATGATCTTTTTCTTTCTTTTGTTGCACCATTCCTCTCATTCCTCTCCTCCTTTTCATTCCTTTCCAGCAGAAAGCTTGAAGCCAGTGTTGCTTCAGGCTCCCTCAGAAGAAATGAATGCTGTTATCAGCTCAGAAGGAAATCACTCAGTATGGAAGGTTGCTGACTCCAGCAGGCTAAAAATCTTACAAATGTCAACTCAGTCGCAACCTGGAAGGTTTTTTTCCCCCGAAACATCCATAAACTCCATCTGCCTCGACAATTAGGCTAATGGTCGGTCACAAATACATTTCCAATTCCATCACGCAGAAATTTACCGCCGCTCTGTCGGCATGTGAAATAGACTTTCAATGATTGACTGGTTTATCTAACGGCTGACTGGCAAACTGGACCTGCGATATACAGCGACCGTGTCACAGGCCGTCGATCATTGATCTTGATAAGTGACACACTTGCATGCACAGTCTTCTGGAAATCAGACCGGATACTTTGCGAGAGCCTCAGACAGACACAATTAATTTTAGATCCATTTCCTCACGCTGCCGATGACCATTGACTGCCTGTTCCAGCTTGCTCAGGGGCCTTTGACTTCTGAGAAAAGCACAACATGATTCACTCCCACACCTCCATTTCCCCCCCTCTCAATCCTTTCTTCCGCACTCCTGCACATGTCAGCTTCATCAGACATGTATGTGGCTTTCAGGGTCTGTGGGAGAATCAGCTTTCCTCTGCTGCACTGACTGTGGACGAGCTGCTGTCTTCTGTTGCTCTCCACTGCTCTTACATCCATTCATCTGCTCTTAGTCAAATTATTTTTGTGTCACAGCCAGAAGAGGACAAATAGAAGAAATCAATCATGTCCAGTTTAGAAAAAAAAAAAAAAACTCTGTTGAATCAGCTGGTAACCTTTAATTATGACGAGCGAAACTGAATAAACAAAACACGAGATGAGCTCTTCTGATCTAAATACAGCAGGGGCACTTGTCCAAGAGTAGTAGGCTTTTGAATGGCTTTGGAGATGAATTGTGCTGTGTGTGTGTGTATGTGTGTTTGTGTGTGTGTGTGTTTATGAGTCGTTGTGTGTGTTTAATATTGTGTGTTTAAGAGGCAGCAGCTTTCATGTGACGTCCTGCTTCAGAGAAGTCAGACACAAAAAAATCCCTTTCTCATTGGTCTCTTTTTGGTCTCTTCAGTGTGTGTGTGTGTGTGTGTGTGTGTTTGTGCGTGCTTCTGTCTATGTGACAGTCAGTCTTGGTGAGTGAGAGTAGGTCAGGAAAGTGAGGACTTCAGTTTTTTAAAAGGCTTTTTGAGTGATTTTGTTGTTGTGTTCATGTCAGACCTCATTAATCCTGAAAGAAGAAAAAATGCCATGAACATTTTTATTCCAGCTTCAGAAATTCCAGGACTTTCAGCTCATCACTCCATTATTTCATTATGATTTTGATGCATTTTGGATTTTAATTGTTGGCTTGATGAACAGTCCATTTTAAATCCCTTGGACTTTTCATCCATCACTGTTTTCTTACATTTAAAAAACAAAATTATCCATCAAGCAATTAAATTAAGAAGACGACATGTTGATCAATAATGACCACAAAAACGTATTAGTTGAAGCCAAGATGGAATCGAGTGTTGACTAGGTTAAAGGTCATGTTTGGAGCTGTAGTGCATTTAATCAATGAGGATCTTCACAAGAACAGAAGCACAAATCTATAAGTGAGTGTTTTGGCACCGCTGGGGAGAAAAATGAGAAGTGTGACACACAAGACGAAGAGATAGAGCTTCTCATGTTCTGCACGAGACAGCACGCAGCAGAATATTTAATAAACCTTATCAGATATGTTACTCTGTGTGTGTGTGCGTCCATGTGTGTGTGTGTGTGGAAAGGTTTGAGATATCTGACACAAGCCTTTGTTCCTGAAGAGACAGTTATTGAAAATGTCTCGTCATAATGTGACGTTTAGACGCCGACACAACGGGCTCATTAAAAAGCAATTATCATCAGCCTGTGACGTGGCAGCTCCAGTAGATGGCACCACCCTGGTGTGTGTGTGTGTGTGTGTGAGAGAATGTGTGTGTGCATGCTACACAAACACGCACAGTTTCTGCTGTTGGCACCACGTTTTTTTCCACATCATATCTCAGTTCATCAGGGTAAATTCTACATGAATGAATGTCAGAGTTTGAAGTTTAATTTTCTTCTTTCATTCATTAATAGTTTAGTGATAATAATATGATTCATTTATCTCAGTGTGTGTGTGCCTTCATCTCACGGGGGCATTGACACAAATCCTCCCATTGGTCAGTTTTTAAGTGAAGTCGAGTGCAGCTGGTTTGACGTGTGAGTGCAAAGTGAAGCGCAGATGAGACGTGATTTGCTCTGATAATCGTTAAATCTGTCAAGGAAGAAAATCTTCAGTGAATTTATGCAAGATCGTTTGGTAACCATGGCAACACATATGTGTGTCAGTCTGTGAGTGTGGAAAGTTTTTTTATTTTTTTTGTTCCCCTCTTTTGCATCAGCAAGTGAAAAAAAACCAAAAAAAATACAGGTGTGATGTGTTTGTGCCTGTTTATTTGAACGGATCCTGATCAGAAAGTGATTGACATGAAGCAAACACACACAGCGGCTTCACTTCAACTGATTTTATGGTCACAGGGAACTTATTTATTCTATTTAGAGCTGAAAAATTAGATTCTATTGCAGTTTGGAACATTATTAATCATAACCACATTCTTCCTCCTTGTCATTTTACTGTGATAGCCTGTAATGATGGTTGAATCCTTGAGAGGAGAAAACATCTTGCAACTACAGTTTGTTGCATTTCTGACCACATTATGCAATAATATGGTCAAAAACAGGTGTTAACTTTTAGTTTTGGATCACAGTGGATTCACAAACATATTAATTTGCATTATACCCATCACTGAGGTTCTTATAATAGCTGTAAAACACTGTGCCTGCACCATGTTAAACATAACAGATATGAAAAGTCTTGGGTGAAAGTAAAAACTTGTTATTCACGTCAAACAGAACTTATATGGAAATTTATTATGTAACAGCCTCAGTGTTGATTTTTAAACGCATCATAGTGTGAGAAATGGAAACATGCATGTAAAAAAAGACCAAAGAATGATGCTGATGTCCTCCTGTCAAATCTATCTGCGCAACATATTTGATGCAAATAGTCTACAAGAAAATAATCCCACTTCAAACAGCATATTTTGTGTGTTTTTTCGCTGAGGTACTTTTTGTCAGGCTCTTCATTCCATCGTCGAGATAGTGTTTCATTTATCCCTGATCCATCCATCAGCGGATTCTCCTCTACAAATAATAGCAATCATCGTCTTCATCTCTTATTTATTTGGGGGGGATAGAAGCGAGGGATCCTGGGAGACGCAGACAGACAGTGAGAGAGAGATGGGACACAAATTCCCTTTAGAAATCAAATCTGTTCCAAAAGCATGATATGCAAAAAAAAAAAAAATGAGGCGTTCGCTTATGCTATGACAAATGATACCTCCATTTCACCACTGAGAGAGAGAGAGAGAGGGAGAGGGAGGAGGGGGGAGGAAAAAAAACAAGGAAAAAAGTAATGGATTGATGTCTGCGTGTTTGTTTTGCTTCTCGATGCAGAATTTTTAGAAACAGTGATTTTCCACACCAGCAAGCAGTGGCCTCTAAAATGATCCCCTCCTCACCATCAGCAAATACATAATCTTCAGACGGTGAGGCAGCAGCTTCCGTGGCATGCAAATTAAACACACCTGAATGGATTTCATTATGAATATATCAACTGCAGAGCCTCTCATCAAAGCTGGACAATATTACATCAAGGCTGCCAGATATATGCAGCTTTAATGGAGACGTTTAACACTCATACTGAATCATTTGTTCGTGTAGGATTAGATTTTTTCTGAACAGTCCGGAGAGACTGTGTGTCCTTTAAACCTCTGGTGAACTTTCCTCTGTGACAGACTCTTGTCAAGATGTCAAGATGTCAAGATGTCGAGCTTTGTCCCCTTGAGTATAAGCGCTTTTATGCACGTTACACTTATTTCTGTTAAGACCTTTTATTCATGTCATCTGCAGATATTTACCAACTTCTGTGCCATTTTTGCTCCAAAGCTTTACAGAAACTTCACCTGACTCTCCATCTATGGTGGAATTAGAGGTGAACTTTAAGACTTTTCAGGGAAAAAAGTTGTAACCAAAAAGATTTGAAGGTTTTTCTACTCAGAATTGTCTCATAATCCCTTAACGCTATAATCCTTGAATACTGAAGGACTGGACCTTATTCAGGTTTGGTCTTCTTCCTTCTGTCTGTCCCTCTTCACCTCCTCATGGTCTAACTTCTCCCATCCTTGGACTGTCCTCATATGGACGGTTTTGTTCCAGAGCTTCACTGTGTTTTCCAGGAGAGGCTCCTTGTGAGGGATTTCACCACCTATGTGTGTGTGTTTTAGTGTGTATGTCTGGAGGTGAAGGATCTGTGTCACTTGAGCTTCCTCAGCTCATCACAGGGGAAAAGGAAAAGAAAAGAAAAAGAAAAAAGGGATGAGCTGATGAAGGGAGATGCCCGGTGGATGGTCTGAAATGTTCTGTGGCAAAAGTCTAATGCTGCATGAATCTTAATCCGTTCAACACGTCCTCTTTTTCCGAGCAGATAAGTGTATTCTTCACACCGTCTGTGGGACTGACATATCTGTCGGACATCTGTAGCCTCAGGTTGGGATAAAGAAGCTGCTCGTGGTTGATGTGCCTCCGCTCTGAACCTGCTGCATTCGCCCGTCTACATGTTGAATTACCTCGTTAACCTTTTCAGAGCTGGAACAGGTCGATTATTTACAGATAATCTAATCTAGAGTTCACCACCGGCTGAAGCAGGAACAGAAAACAAAACCTGCAGAAGACCAAAAAGAATAACTTTCCATTTCTTTCCTTGAGATTTTCTCGAGGAACATCAGTCTTCTCTGTGTGATCATCGCATGTTAACGTAGCCTGACGGACAACGACTGACAGACAAGGTCGTCTGCAAAGGCAGAGACGGAGCTGCACATGGCTGTTCTGCTGGCTGCAGCACCACCTCTGTCACTGTGATGGATCTCCTCCACCTGGCACCTCCCTTTGCTGGCTGGAAACAAGGGGGGAAGGTGTGTGTTCTTGTTGAAGGACTGTAAAGACAGAAGAAAAGGAGGATGGAGAGGAGCAAGAAAGAGGTGAAGAGGGGGAGGGAATAAAGGCAAGAAAGGGAGTATTAGGTAAATATCTGTGCACACTGATTCTGCATAAATCAGTGTGTGTGTTTGCATGTTGTGTGCATGTTTGACTGCAGTTTGGGTGATGAAGAGAAAAAGTTGAGGCCTCTGCAGAGGCTTTTATAGATTCTCTGACATCTCTTGTATTTACAAGCATGACTGGTGATCGGGAAGCGAAAGGGAGACATCGCATGCAGAACATTAGCCGAGAATCACTGGTGAAAAAGAAGACATTGACAAAATGACAAAATGGGGGGGGAAGGGTGAGAGAGACACACGGAGGCATCAGGAGACTGACAGGGAATGAAAGAGAGAAACTGCATGTACGAAGAGAAACAAATAGAACAAAGCACTGAGACGGAAAGAGGAGGGAATGAAACTGTTTTACGGCTTCTCACATGGCACGAGATGTAATCATACAGTAACTAAAGTCAGAGTAATCTGTACCTGACTGTAACTTTGGAGCAGCGGATACATAACAGAGCAGTCAGCAGGAGTTCAGACGACAACATGAGTCAGCTGCTTTCCAAACTCCCAAACCTCGTTAACAATAAATTGAAGTAGCTGTTGCAGATATAAAACATCTTTGACCCACTTCCTGTCTGCCTGTCTGCCTGTCTGTCTGTCTGTCCGCTGTGAGTGACTGCGAGTTATTGCTTCACTGAATTTTATTGACTGCATCAAGATAATGCGTCTGTTCTCCATTCAGAAACTTAGCAGTGCATTTAGAGGATCGAAAATACGTCCTGCAGACTAAAATAGGTTTAGCTGATGTTTTTAAATCTGCTCTGAAGTGCTGAAGATTACAGACCCACAGAGAAGTAGCTGAATTATCTTTGTATGGTTTAAGCTGATTCTACCGCTGTTTTTCTCAAATTATTTATCAAACTGCTCCTTAAAATGTAACATACATTCATGAAAAATAAATGTTTATATTGTCTGTTAGTTCATCTGTACAGAAAAGATAAATGAGGATGTGTTTAGAGGCTTCAGGTTGAACTTCTGTGGTGGAAGCAAAGAAACTAGACCGCTTGTTAAGTCTTTGAAAGGGATGAATTTACTTGTGGCACCAAACCAAAGACTTATAACTCCAACATTAAAGACTAAAAGGTAAAAGGCGGCACAAACACAGATGACAAATCTAACTTTCACCAGTT
Source organism: Acanthurus lineatus (assembly GCA_029814665.1). Lineage (NCBI taxonomy): Eukaryota > Metazoa > Chordata > Actinopteri > Acanthuriformes > Acanthuridae > Acanthurus > Acanthurus lineatus. The sequence continues at coordinate 22,746,511 of JAPZDV010000003.1, read as the reverse complement.
TTATTCAGGAATGCTGAAGTTTCAGCCTGGTGGCCTCCATTAGAGATTAATGAGATTAATCATCTTTTTTCTGAAGATCTGTGTGAGCTGCTGTTTCACCTCTGATTATACAACACCGGACTTAAACCAACAGTAAATAACTAAAGTTTTGCAGCTTTTGTAGCTTAAAACAGCCATTAAAAAAAAAGCTACCGGATGACTGTAACTGTTAAAATTTATCACAAAGACAAGAACAAATAAAGTCAGTAAGATGACTCGGTAATATCAGCTTTACTGCAAAATAAAGTTAGCTAATATAAAATATCATGAAACAAATTTGGACAATCTGTCACATCTGACTGATTCAGACCGAAGACACGAAGCTTCGGAGGGAAATGAATTGAGCATGAATGCGTTTTATTGTTAAAACAATTCAGATTTATATTTTAAAGAGGAACAATGTGTTCTGCTCTTTTCAACAACATTGTCTCTTTTCAAACAGTTTGCTATATTAACAGTTTTAGGGAGCAATAATATTACTTCTGCAAATCAAATCAATGGAGCGTGCAAACTGAATGATAAGAGGTGCTCTTCTTCCACCGTCTGTGGGCTGATTAGACGTGCAGAGAGATGAAACTTTAGACTTACGACTTTTCTTTCAATAACACAACTTCTCTCCAACAGCTTTTACTTAATATCTCACATCAGAGTGCTGAGAGCATCGTTGTACCCAATTACAAAGAAGCAAAGTGATTCGTCCAGCTGACTTGATGGAAAACAAAGTGTTCGTGAGGAAATGATTTGATTTTTAAAACTATGAATTACATTTTTTAAAAAAAGACAAAAAAGCACTTAATTACACACAGTTATCTCTGCTTCACACACAGTCGGTGCAGATGTCTGCTGTGCATCAGTGGCTCCCTCTAATGCTGGATTCATATCACTATGTTAAATGCATCAGTCAGTCCTGGAGGAAACGTCTGTGGCAGGAAAGATCGAGCTTAATGATCTTTTCTTTGGATAAAGAACAAAACCTTCTGGGTTTGTGAAAAACACTGATTTTTAAAAATTTTAAATGCATTCTGTTCCGTCTCTTCACTGTTTCTGTTTTTTTTTTTAACTTCCTCTCATCTGTTTTCTTTTTGTCTTGAAGTCGTAAAAAAGGCCTCAGAAATCAAAACAGTGCAGTCAGATGTTTGGTTAGGTTTGTTCTCTCATCATGAGCCAAAAGTCACTGCAGCCACACAATGAAAGCAAATACGTGTCTGTAAGTTTTCTCTCCTCGTGTATCAAACTGCTGCTTCGCTGGCATTGAAGTTGTTTTATTGATTGTGAGAGTGTGTGAGAGTGTGTGAGAGTGTGTGAGGGTGTGTGAAGGTGTGTGAAGGTGTGTGAGGGTGTGTGCTCTCTTCTCCTGATTTATAATTGTGTGCTTTGAGAGAGAAAGAGAGAGAGAGAAACCCGGGAAGAAGAGTAAACTTCAAGCATGAAAAGGGGTCAGGGGTCAGGTCAGGCATGCTCCCTGTAAGAAAATTTTGAATATTTCATATTTAAAAGCATCAATCTGATGCATTTTGAGAGAAAAATCAAGCAGAATTACAATACAGTATGAATGTATAAAGAAAG
>JAPZDV010000003.1:22721625-22744806 GCA_029814665.1 Acanthurus lineatus | reverse complement strand
CCAAAGCAAGCTGATTGGTGCGCTGTGTAAAGCACCTTTCTGCTCCTCCCCTCAAAATTTACAGGGACTTCCAATATGCTCTTACCATAAAAGAGGGAACATCTGCCTCCCTTGTATCCATTGACTGTATAAAACACTGGAGAAACCCTCCGTGATGTCACCCATTGGTTTCTGCTGGAGCAAAAGTGAAGCCTCGGAAATCTTGTCCTGCGCGCCACCATTTGTCTGAGCCTGACTCTGCTTAAAGCCCACCTAAATGACGAAAAACCAAATATGGGAAAAGGGGTGTGGGTCGAAGGACGGACACCACACCCACTCAGCTAACAGCCCCCGGCTACACTTCAACAGGCTGTCAATCAACAGCTGAATAGCCGAATTTTAAGATTAAATATAAAATAAACAAATGAGTTAGAAAAAAATTCACCCCCCTTAGAGTTTTCATGAGATGGTAGAGAAGCTGTAGACAAAAAAAAACGTTTTTTTGAATCAGGCTGTACATATGTTTATTTCTGTTCTAAAGTTAACCATTTCAGCTACACCAGTTAGAGGTAGCTAACTAGCCAGCGTTAACAATTCATTTTCCACCAGAGGCTTGTTAAGATAGCTATGTTATCTCTCCTGCTGTGTTAGCTAATGTTATGCATCAATGACACGAGGCCTCTTTCAGCAAGATTTATTCTTCTAGTGATACATTACCTGTAGCTAACGTTAAGCCTAAGTCAACAGAGCTCCTGGGTAACTTAGATATAACAGAAAATATTGAAATGATTGAAACCATCACTCACCAAATTCAGTCAGGGAACTAACATTAGCTATACTCCACTTTCCAAATCGGCGAGGCGTCTTCTTTTCAGCTTCCAAATGCTTTGGTCTGCACGAGCGAACTGCTTGTACACTTCACAAACCAATCAGGTAGCAGTATTCCCCTTCACCAACCAATCAGGTAGCAGTATTCCCCTTCCTTCCCAGAGAAAAAACTGGTGATGCGAGGTCCTTCGCACTAATATTTCCATGCTCTCACACTTGTAGAGTGACTGTTTTTATTGAATTTAAGGCTCCCTTCAGGCGCACACATGTTCGCAGTTCATTGATAATCTCAGGTCTACTTCCATGTCCTGTCCATAACCCCCCCTCAAAAAATATTTCTCATCGGATCTATATGATTCACGCAAGTCACCTATTTTGCCGAAAAGGTGAGTGATTTTCATGCCTGAAATTTGAAAAGTAAATAAATGATGGATGGACAGTGACAAAGGTTGGACAAGGAAACAAGACAGAGCTTAAAAAAAGAGGGAGAGATGAAGAGCAAGGAGAAAGACGAGGCGAAGTAATATCGAGATCAGCTCTCTAACTTTTTAATTCTCTGAGATGTAACACGACTCCAGCAGGTGGAAGCTCTAACAGGAAAGAAGTGGCAGCCTATAGATGTTCACTGCTTCCACTTCGGCCCTCAGGCTGCAGCATTATGTCGCTGTGTTTGAGACTCGGCGTGGTGCGTTTAGGACTCGGTGGAAAACAGATTTACTCGCTGTCTTGTTTGCTTGAACACTGGCCTTGAATCGTGCCGAGGCCTGCCCAGGAGGAAACCGAAGTCATCGCTGACAGATGTTATGGATTTTGTTTATTTTCTGTCAGTTGTCTTCAGATCGCAGCGTTAATATCCACGCAGATGTGGAAAAAAAAACTAGTAATGCTGTTTCCTTTTATAACAGAGACACTAAGGGGCGATTTGAGAGCTGCAACGTCCTGCTTTTACACTGTGATTGTCGAACGCTTAATGCACCATTATAACTTACAGTGGCCTCCCGGCGACCCCGCGCTGCACTGAACGCAACATGACTGAGGCTGTTTCCTTTGGGAAGCTCAGCGTCATACAGCCGTACCAGACAGATGTGCAGGGAAGGAGGCAACTCCTGGTTTCTTGTTGGTGTTAAGTGACATTTAAAACCTGTTTGAAGCTTATATATTTGGGGTTTTTTTTTACACTTTTGGATTGATTGGATTGATCATTAATTAGTTTTCAAAGTAATTCAGCAGTTTATTATATGGGACAAGCAGTTCAAATGTCTTTCAGCACTCAAACTTGTGATCCAGAGTGCCGTCCGAGGCCGAACAAATCGCTGCACGTGTTTTTCGTTGCCTGCAGTGACTCACATGCGTCTGCGCTCTTTGGTGCAACATGTGTCAGTAATGTAATTGCACGTTAAGACTACATGACGTATTAAAGACTCTCAACACTGAAAATTACCTCTCCTCAAAGACCACAAGTCCTGAAAGGGGGGGTTAATTGTTGTCAGACAAGTAGCCAAGCTTCATCTTTGCTTCTCTCTCTCTCTCTCTTTTTTTCTTGTGTCTTTTTTTTATCATGTGATTAGAAGCCCAGAGTCATTGGTGCCACAGAGCGAGGACAATCAAGTCTGTCCCAAAAGTAATAGCTTCTTCTCGACTTAATTAAGAAACTCACTCTGCATTCAATGTAAGTGCAGTGCTGGTGGTGGTGGAGGGGGGGCCGACAAACTGATCACACTGTGGTTTGGAGTGTGTGTGGGTGCACATGTGGCACGGCGCCCATAAATCCCCGTCTTGCTTGCTGTTTGTGGATTACAGATTTAAAACATCTTGTAAATATTCTGTTTTGTCTCTGAAGAGAACATGTTTTTTTTTTTTGCTCCTCGAGTGCTGCTGTTTAATTCTCTATGATTTACAGATGTTTGATGGTATGTAAATAGTTTTGAGCTGTGTGTAGTAATTTGACATTCGGCTGACTTAAGTGTGTCTAGGTTGACTAATGAGCCTGAAAAATCTTGGAAATTGAATAATTATCAGAAGAAAAAGGGATTCTTTTCCAAATGATGCTTTTCTTTTGTCTAAAAAGAAAAGGTATGGCCTCTGTCTGCCGAGTAGAAACACTCTTCACCCCCAGAGACGCAACTTTCTAACTGTGCAAAGTTTTACAGCCTAGAAAAAATGGGTTGGGCATGTAAGGAAGGAATATAAGGCATCAAATCAAACAGCTAGAAATGAATTTAGACGACTTCAATAGAAAATATTTGCTGATCAAAGCTGCTATTTCAGATTCAACCTGGAGCATCATCTCCGTTCTCATTGGTCGGCTTTAATGCAGCTCCACTGCAGCAGCTACAGGTTAAATGTTTGACTCAAAGGAGCCTCACAGGGATCATAGTTGCCAATATAGTGGAAACATTAACTTTCAGTGATTAAACACTCTTGATGTACCTTCTTTTTTTTTCCATCTGTATTTGCATTTTGCACTTTATTTATTCCTGCGGCTCATGAGCTGCAAATATACACACAGACGTCATCAGGAGATCAATAATTGGATTTCTGTATATGCCCACAGAGGGACCCATGGGAGCAATAACCTTTTCATTTTGCAAACTTGGTTAGAATAAAATCAAATAAGAAGTTCCAACACTGCTGGATCTTAAATACAACTTGATTGAGGATCCTATTAAATCGCCCTGTAAGAGCCAAGTGAAAATCCAATGAGCTTTCACACTGTATGAATATTGTGGGTCTTTATATGATTTTCTTGGACTCCAGGAGTCTTATTGGCTTTTTACAGTCAGCAATTCAAGATCTCGAATCATTCTTGAGAAAGTTCCAGGTTGATTAATTGAAGGATTTGAAGGCGGGATGGAATATTTTTTTGCCGGCTTCTCACTCATAACCTTGTAGCTGCTGTGAAAGTGAGGTCACATTTATGCATAAAGCATTTTTAATTAGAGAAAAACTATGAAAAGCCCCTTTCTGATGTAGAACTTGTTAACCTAGAAATGCACTCTTTGACCTGAACTCCACTCACAGGCACATTAAGAGTTGTTTTTTTATTGATATGTGCCGGAGCAGACAGAAAATATATGAAGAGCTTTCATTCACTCAATACATGTAAGTATAACTGAGATCAAGCTGCCAGATACAGCAGAGGTTTGAGCTCTTACAGGACAAATATGGTTTAATTTTAGGTGCATTTTAGACTTTAAGATGTAAAGATACTGATATGTCTCATTACCAGGAGGTCACATAAGGATGCTTGTATCAGCATCACACACAGACACTGAAGGAAGCCTCAGTGTGTGTTTATGAGCTTTTAAAGAAACGTCAATGTGAACTCATCCTCATCAAAAATGGACTTTCATAGCTTCTTCTTCAGTGGCGGAGATAAGACTGACAGAGTAATGAAAGCATACATTACAGCCACTGGTTTCAGGATTAAACTGTCACACTTTTCTCTTTGTGTCTCAAAATAATGTGGCACATGTGATTTATTTGAATTTTGGAACAAAGTACGACAGCAGCAAACAGGGATGACAACAGCAGTTTCCATTAAGACCCCATTTTTACTGTAATTATAGATGTTATAGATGTCACAGATCTTTTTGTGTAACTTCTGCCTTCTGAGTGAAAAGATGCAAACAGTTTCATATCAGTGTGTGAAGATGGAGCTTATTAAACTGCTTTTTTCTTTTTTTAAAAAAAGGCTTCAGCTGCCTTTCTACAGTTCAAATAGATAATAAAGTTTGAGTGGTTGTTTGCTGAAACAGTTGACATGCACATGAGGAGAAAGAGAGATAAAAAAAAGATCCAAAATGATGCACAACACAGAGCTGTGTGATTTTTAAAAGTGCCTTCATCTGCTGAATCAATACGATGCAATTTCAGAAGTCCAATCCTGCGTGGGGATTTTCTGTCTCTCAGACTGAATAAACTCGACATCCTGAAACAAACGTTTAGGAAGCAGTTTAAAGTTACAGAACACAAGAAAAGTTCTGGTTTTTATTCCCTATAGAGCAACTTTAAAAATAATAGTTACAGCGTCTGACAAAAGTTCAAAACACAGATTTTTTCTTTGACTTTGAAGCATGAGAATTGATTCGGCATCGATGGCAGAGTCGGGTTCAGTTCTGACACCTGTTAACATTTTGGATCACAAAAAGTTTCACTGAGTTGAATTTAGTGGCTTCAAGTGAGCCTGCAAACCAACACAATATCCATTTTTTAAAGATAAAAGTAAAGAAAAAGGTCTCTAAGATAAAAGAGGAAAGTAAACTATCTGAATTCAGTACTTTTAATCTCAAATGTTTTATTTTTCTCACCAGATATGAAGTCACCAACTTTTGTTTAAAACTTGAAAATGATAAAAGATGAAGGATTAGATAAGGGATTCGAAAGGATTCAGATTCCTTAAACGGATTTGATGTTTGGATTCAGATGCCATTTAATCCTGTCAAAACACAGCAGTTAGTCTTTTCATCAGTGCTGCAGAGCGAGCGTCGGCTGCAGTGGAAATGGTCGTTAAAATATTAGCAGGACGGGGAATATTAGTATGAGAAGCAGCAGCGGTGGCGGCGGTGGCGGTGGAAGCATTCACATTCACATTGGCAGCCAGTTTGTGATTATAATCTCCTGTGTCAGAATGCAGCCTGCAGGGATACAAAACCAATCCAGACAGAGAGTGCTGGAGCTATCACCTGGAGAGTAATGAATTTCTCCACTGTGGAGCCAGATGGCCAGGGGACGGGATGAGGCCTGATACTTAGCTATATTTATTTGGCGAATCCTGGAGGTGTCCCACAATGCGATCCGAGCGGAGAACAGGAAGTGGGGGGCACTTTATGGGCCAGGCCGGGCTGACTGACACACAGACAGATTAGCAGTGGTGGCGGGGCCTATCTGCACCGAGCAGGTGCGCTTTAAACGAGCCACTGGAGTGTGTTTATGTGTGTGTTCGTGTCTGTGAGTGTGTGTGAGGCGAGGGAGGAGAAAAAAAAACAGGTAGTATCAGATTTTCATGATTAGCTCGTTGTTGACCGCGAGGCTATCTTGACACGGTGACATTTAGCTTTTGTTTGGCCGTGCAGTCGGAGCACAGAGGCCTGTTCACACACACACACACACACACACACACACACACACAAACACACACATCTCGCTGTGCCTTGCCACACCAGGCCAAGTATCTGCAATGCAGTGGCTGCCATTGCTCAGCTCTGCTGCCTCCGTGCAACACCCCTGAGTCCACACAGACAGATTGAAATTCACACACACACAGACACACACACATGCCCACATGCGTGTGCACACACAAGCGTTGCAGCGAGCTGAGCTGAGCTGAACGGCTCGTGCACCTTCATTCAAACTGCAGGATCATTCCCGTAAATCCCATCTCCTCTCTGTCATCTTTCTCTAACCCCCCCAGCCCCGCCACCCACTTTGCTTTTCTTTTCTCGCGAACTCATCCCTCGCTCTATTGACCAGCTCGGCCACGCTGTCTGTCTCCCATTGATTTGAATACAGAGCTGAATGGGAGACACACATCTCCCGGCACAAGGTAGAAAAACAAGACTTGTTTCTGCTGTTGGACAGGCAGGCCGCTTTCTCTGCGAGTCAGGGTCCAACTTCTTCCTTTTCAGTGCTTTTTTCTCTGCAAATTATATGCAGCTGTGCTTCCTTTTTTATGAATTGTTCATGGTCAAAAAGCTCGCAGCTATTGGCTACAATTCCTTGAATTCTTAATTGCTTTAGCTTCTCATTTATTTCATGTTTGGCTGCCACATAAAACACATTAAATTCAATCGGAAGAATCTGTAAAGCTGCTGAAAGTGATTTTTTTTTAGAAAGGCGACACATTACAGACTGGCACTGTTATCTCAAAGGAGCCTTGGTATCTATGGAGGTGATTGGGTGGATATTTATTGGACAGCTGTATAAGAGTGAGGATGAGAGAGAGAGAGAGAGAGAAGAGGTGTGTTGTTATCTTTATTGGATCATGCTGTGCAATAATGACATCCTCACGCCACCGTAGCCACCTTGTGTTTGACGTCGCAGGTACAACTCTGTCAGAAATGGCTGTGGCTTCTTCGGTTGAGGCTTCGGAAACATTAAAAGAAACTGGGTTTGAGAAAAAGGATGAATGCAGGTATGACAGGCAGATAGTAAACCATGTATGTGAGAACATTTCTGCATTGTGATTACATTTTTAGTCATTGTTGCTGCACAGGACTGTTAAAAGATAAAGAAAGCTTCATTTTATCTCCAGTAAAACGAGTCTGATGAACGAATCCAACAAAACTAAAAGAAATACATTTACAATGTAAAGCAAGTCGATACTTGCACCAGTAGTTTTCAACAAGATTACAATTTAGATAGCAGAGAACTCCATCAGTCCACATAATGACCTTACGGCAGCACATATGGAGAATCGTGTGTTTTTTCTTTCTTTCACTTACACACACAGATGTTAGTTCAGAGACTTTGTTGGCCGAAGCCAGCGCCGTATGCATCTGTACGTCCACGGATATTTGTGCACGTGTGTTTCGGTTCTTTGTTGAAACAGAATGAAGAGCTGGCCTCTCTTTCAAAAAGAGGAAATTGCTAGTGACCCCGCCGCTGCAATGGTGGGCTGCAGACGGGCAGATGACATAAAAAGATACTGGAGTAGTAAGTGGTGGTAAAAAAGAAGAAGAAGGGCAGGATGGGATGGAAAAAGAGATGGAGCAGCAAACATGGAATATGTGTTTCTTTGACCTTTTATTTACTGAGGGATTGTTTGTCTGCGCTGAGTTTGAAAAGTCTTTTTCTGATTAGATGGTCTTCAGACTTGGTGAACTGACCCAGAAGTATCTCACAGGCCGGCAGTCATTATGAAGACTTGAATGATTTTTAAAATGCTAAAAAAAAAAAAAAAATCTTCATAGTTTACTTTCCTGTCTCTGTAAGAAGGAGAAATTCTGCATCGTTGTTTTATTTGCTTTATGCTTTTAGACAACTATGCATTCGAATTTGCTCGTTTGTAGTGTAATAAATTTAAATCGGCAACCAAACTTCAATGTGTTCAATGAATGGCGGTTTGACTAATGAAGTATCTGTACGTGTGGTATCTTTGAGGATCTTTAGTCCCAACAAAGTGAGATCTTAATACCACAGAATAACTACTGTTCAAGACAATACTGTGGCTCCAGCTTTAAGGTTTTAAAGGAGGCCATTTTCTTGTTTCAGTATTACAACAACTGCGTGCAAATGCAGAGTTAGATCCGAACAAAAACAGATTTACATTTTTTCATTTCATTTTTTCACCACCACCCCTCTGGAGGAAGTTTCTCCTGCTCGTTCTTTTAAGCTTTTTCAGATATTATCTGCATGTTACTGCACATGTTGTTTGACATTTGGCTTACTATATGTTTGCTTTTATATATGTGTGTGTTACAAACATGTATGAGGATACGATATTTTTTGATCCAGCTGAGGTTCAGCCAGCAGCTGTTCGGTTCCTGTCTTGGTGGCAGAAACAGCATCAGCAGAACTCTTGGGATTGTTGACTGATAGATTTTACCAGTTCAAGGCAACTCTGTCACCTTCTTCCTGGTTAAATGTCTCTCTTTTCAGTGCTACCTTCCTGCACTGCTACTTACATTTCTCCCATCCACCACCTCCTGCAGCTAATAAGCCGTCTTTCTCCACCAGAAAACACCGAATCCCATTTTCCTCTGTATCCTTTCATCTCTTGTCCCTGTGCCTCTGCTCTCTATTCCTGCTCGGGGGCCAATCAATAACCAGGCAGGCCAGGACTAGTCTGCCAGAGGCCTTTGCTCTCAGCATGGCTGCCTGACTAGCTAGCACACTGACTGGCTGGATGGCTGGATGGCTGGTTGCCTGTCTTTCTGCCACTCTGGGAGAATGTCAACCGTGAAGGACGCCATTACAGTCCTGCCCAAGGAACTGTCTTGTTTTCACCCTTCAAGCACATCTGTGTGAAGCTACACACACATGGACGAGGAGGAAAGACAGGAGGGGAGGAAGTAAGCAGAGATGGAGAGAGAAAAAAGTGAAATATTTTATAACCCTGATTAAAGTATTTTAATATTTTTACTCATGTATTTAGTCATGTAGGCAATGTAACATCTGACCTCAGAATCAATGCAACATGTTCGTCTTCATGTTTCACCAGTTTTTGCCTGATCAGTATTTTGTAGGTAATTGTTAGCTCTTGATAAAATACGAGTTGAATTGTGTTTAAGCACATTTTGCTGAACTGGCCCTTTTGAAGGTAATTTATTATGAAAAGACTGCAGTGCTTGCAGAGAAAAGCTTTGTGTTTTTTTTTTTTTTGCTGCAACAGTTTGAGGATATTTTGTTTTGGCTGCAAAACTCTTGACATCTTAAAAAGTCCGACTGCATCATTTTCTGCACCGAGCATACTTAGAGATTCATTTATTCAAATTCTGTGTGAAAAAGCACAGAGATAGGAAAGTTTTAGAGAGCGGTTCTCTTTGGTTTGTGGCTCAGTTCACCAGTAACACAAAGAGGAACTACACTGAGACCATTTTCCAAACTGACACAGATAAATCATTTCTGTGTTAAAAAAACAGCAGGAAAGGGATACAGAAATGGGAATTTAAAAAGAAAGCAGAAGGAAATTCCCTCTCAGAAGTCCCTTAAGTTACTTATGCAAACTCAGAAATAAGTTTCCATTGAAAATGCTCTTGACATGATTTATAAAATGAATAAGAAGCAGCTGAGTGTGTGTTGAGGGAACTGTAGAGGAGAATATCTGGAATATTCCAGAGGGAAATGATGGGAAAAGTGTCCTCTTTCGGATCATTTTCGAGGGAAAATATTTGACAAACTTAATTAAGGATTTGCTGACCAGATGCCTCTGCAGCCAGTGTTTGCTGGACTCAGGGCTTTTGGGGGAAAACACAGAATAAAGATGCATTTATTCCACTTGCAGCGGCAAAGAAACCTGACAGAGGAAATATCAAACCAGTGAAATTAAACAATCAATAATCAGTAATCAGGTTGACATCATTTAAAGCAGGAGACAAAGATCAGTATTAACTAAGTTCACTGTAAATGATATGACTGTACATCTGTAATTTTGACTTTTTTTCTTCCTATTTTTCTTCTTTTAAACAGATTATATTTGTTCTCTCGGGTGTTTTGTGCAGAACTCATTGTTATGTACATCCTCGGGTCTCTGGTGACCAAGAAAACAATCCAGAGAAAAACTGCACCACATTTTAAACCAAAGATTTTATTACAAACTAGTTAAATAGTCAGATGAATGCCAGAGTGGTGAGTGCTTGAATGAACTTAATGATATTCAGTCTCTAAATGCATATTTCTTGCCTCCTTCCCTCAAAGATGCATGTGATGATGGAAATAAGCAGTATAAATACATATTTCGTACGAGACACGGTTGCACTGTCGAGTCTCCAAATTTTGAATTAGCGAACGCTTAAATTCTGCACGTACACGCCTCTGCTGATCTGGATTTACAAAACGGAAGAACAATAATTAAATCATGAATACTGCATCACCTGAAGCCACTATAGAGATTGGATTCATCTCAGTGTTGATCTCCTTAGAATACCCAGCATCCTCGGAGTCTTCTGAGGACACCGGTGTCACTGACAGAAGCACGGAAAGGGATCTGATTGAGCTTGTTTTTTTAATAAATTAACGATTAAGTGTTACAGAAATGGCTGCCACCTTTTCTCCAGCGTGACCACGTGGTGCGGCGATGCAAAGGTGAAAATCAGCAGATTCCTCATCTCTTCCTCATTTTCTTCCTGTAGGCATAGAGATGGAGACGAAAAGGGGAAAAGAGAGATTGAAGTGGAGGGTTGTGTTATCCAGCGCCCGATGGTTTATTGATCTTTGTGCCGCCTCTCAGTCTTTCTCTCCTCTCAGCAGGGCGGAGTAAATTGGACTGTTTTCTTCTGCAGTGATTGACGCATGCCTTGTGTGAGCAATGTTTTCAAACTTGCAGCGGTGTTTTCAGCCGACTGAAATGATTTTTTTTTTTTTTTTCTGTCGAGCCCGGCGTTCCCTCTTAAAATGACACAATTCTTTGAGCGCGCACTGCGTCTGAGCTGACAGGTGACGAGTGTTAAGCTGAACAACCTACAGTGCATTGTGACAACTCTGTCAACAAAAAAACAAAAGGGAGAGGACGACAAATGGTGCCTCTGTCACTTATCGCCAGGACGAACAAAACAGCAGAGCCCAGTCCAAGCATGAAATCATGTTTGGAGGGAAATTCTTTATGTTCAAAAACCCAGTCGTGTTGCAGAGCAAACGCTAAGGAAGAAACAGCCTTGCATTGTGTTTCTGGGCTTTGTTTTCGTGTCTGTGAGCTGAATTTGTGGCTTTGCCAGCCAAAGGAATCATGTCAGGACATACCAAATGGCACAGATATATAATAAACTCCCCCATTACTCATTATGACTAATCTTTCTTACTCTCTCTTTTTTCTCTCTCTAGTTGATGGCTGTTTTTATAGACAGAACAAGAAAATGCATTTATGAGATGGAATGCAAAGCAAAACTTAAAAACAGTGGATATTTGGTGTCAGATGATGGATACAACACTTTGAGATCCGTGTTCGTGCTGTAGTTTTGTCATGTTAAGCTGACTTTATACTCTACATCTCCTGAACATATTTAGAGAAAATTGTTTAGCTTGATTTAGTGTGATTGTATGATATCGGTAAGCTGTCATATTGGATTCCTAAGTTTGTAAAGATCAGTGAATAATCACTTGGGAATGAGAGTTCTTGTGTATAAAGTTGACCTTGTTGCTCTGCCTTGTTTTTGCAGCGTCCCAGACTGGACAAACCAAAAACAAGAGTGCTTTTTTGCATATTTCTGCAAGTTTTGCAGTCACTGTAGGTGCTTCTATATACTTGGAAGGAAAGGTTGAGCAGAGTTTGTCAGTCAGATGCAAACTGGGGGGTTTAAAGGAAACTTCTGCATGCCACATTTAAAGCAGCCTTTACACTCACAACCAGCACTCTCTCTCTCTTTCATTCTCAGTACATACAGATGATGTTATGGCAGAAAAAGAAAGAAACTTCTCAAACAGCCCATCTGCTGGGTCAATATCTGGTCAGATCACGCTGACGCTGTGAGGTTAGTTCTGGACCCAAACACAGATGCAAGAAATCTGATACAGCGAAGTTGCTTTTAATATAAACTGGCTTACAGTGGCTGTGTGGATCAGACGAGAGGAAAACCAGCAGGAAGGAACAGCAGGAAACAACACACGAGGAAGTTTGCACACATGGACGCACTGGGACGCTTGCTGGCACGGGAACAAAAACTTAAGTCAGTGATCTGATGAGGAACAAAGATGAAGCTGTGATGCAAATAGTTGGTTGGTTATTCAGGTGAGGAGAGCACCAACGACTGCAGGGCTGACGATGAGTGGAAACAGGTGTGTTAAAGGGGGAAGCAGACAGGTGAGCAGGACATTAAGGCGGAAACACGGCTTGGAAGATTTAACAAGAAGCTTGAGGCTGAGGATTGTGTCACATGCAAAGTCAACATTTCATTCTGGCGACTCAGGTTGGTGAAGGATCACAATTATGTTATGAAAAATAGAATTATTGTTGTTTCAGGGAGTTGGAGAGCTCTACACACATCCAGCTCTCCGGTGCACTCGCTTTGCCATTGTGTCGGTGTTTCTGTGGCTGCGACACTTCTTCCTCGGAGGAAACGAGACACTGTAATTTCTCATGCAGATTACAAATTGTTAGTTTCACACAGTCGTAAAAAAAAAAAAAGCTGGCAACAATATGAATGCAGGAATGAAAATAAGAGTGGAAATGTTATTCAGCACACAGTCGGCCCTGTCACTCATCAGCTCCGCTTTACATGTAACCCCACAGCGACGAAAACAAGGCAGAGAGTCGAGAATTCAGTGAGAGCAAGTAATGATGCCATTTGTATTTTATTTTACACAAACTCTGCACTTTACAGGGTAAACAAAGCGTTTAGGAACACAGCAGTGTGTGTGTTAAGTTCAAGGTCACCTTGATAAACCTTCACTGTCAGGAGGCTGCTGACCTTCAACCCCGCCTGTTTAAAAAGTCTTTGCATCACAGAGGAAAAGCTCAGGAAAGCATGTAAATGTTGCATTAATTCAATATTTAAAACCATTTTCACTACATTATTTTAGCTTAGAATTCTGATCTTATACATTTCTTCTTGTTTAAGTCAAGGGTTCAATTATTTTCTTCTTATTCTGAAACTTGACTAAAAATTGCAACTCACGCCGCCTAGTGTCACTTTTTTTTAAAATATCTTAAAGTTACAGTCACAGCATTGAGAGACTCATAAGAAGTTGCAAATAAGCAAAGATATCCGGATTTTCTGCCCCTTAAATGTGTACAGGACTAAGGCCGAGTCATGAGTCAGCAAAAAATGCTCCGATGACATCATTAGGTCACCGCTCTTTGTGTGTAAAAACTGTGGTATTTCCCTTTAATATGCTGCAGTAATTGTGCTCTCAGATAAAATAATTTTGGGGGGAAAAAGTTAAAGAATAATTGTTTCTTATTGTAAACACAATTCATTAATTACTGTTAAATGAGCTCGGACTTGATTAAGACCCATTTATCACCGCGTCAAACCTGCTGACGACCTCATCTAATAAACCTACATCTCATGACTCAGTTCGACTTCTCCCCTCCTCACGTGGAAACTAGTCCCCCAACAGCCAATTACCAAGGGTTGTTCGAGATCCCCGGAGCCCTATCACCACCGGGCATCTCATAATTTAACCCAGCACCACCTGACACACACACATACACACACACACACCTCCTTCTGCTGATTAAGGGATCTGAGGCCACACTGATATAACTCACCTCTCCTCACCCATCAGCTCCCCCCGGACTCTGCTTATTATTAATCTCTTGTTATGTCTTGATTGAGGAATCTTCTGTTCATTTGGCTGCATCTTCCACGTGTTATTTAAGGACAAGCTCAAACACTCTGATCAGAAAACTAGCGGGTAACATCGGCACGTTTGAGTGCATCTGATTTGCAATCACTGAAGCAACGAGTTGTGGCTCATCAGCGGCTGAGTTTGCATGCACAATTTTTTTGTTTTTGCATTCTGGTTTAAATCTTTCTAAGAGTTCAGATCGGCTGTTTGCTTGGGATTTGATCTAATGCAGTCTGCTGTTTACATCCAGTCAGAGCAGCTCTGTGACGTCCAACATGGTGCTTCATCTTCTCAAACAGCTACCAAACCTTTCAGCAGTATCTCTCTGGCACATGTTTGATAAGATTCCTGAAGATGGATCTCTGCTGTCGCTTCGTTGCATCCGTTGTCCTTCTCGTGCTGCGAGTTTGTGTGTGTTTAGGGGGTTGAAGTTTGAAAATACAAGCTGTCATTTTGTTGTGCATCTGTCCTGATGCGTCATGACGGAGAGGGTGTGCGGGGAGAGCACAGCAGGGGTGCAATCACAGTTAATTGTGCAATATTTATTTTGATTATTTTTGTGAAAAAGTTTGAATCTCATCTGATTGCAACTGATTGAAATTTCAATCTGCTCGGGCTTGTTGATTCTGATTGAAGTGGAGTATTTTTACTCTCTTTGGGCTTTGAACCCATTATGAGCAGAATATCAGGCTCTGTGTAAACATAGCTGCTGTTCATTGAAAAACATTGCTGAGCTTCGACTAATGATGGCCCTTAGCAGGCTCATTTTTCATTTGTAAGCACAAAGGAAACAGTACAAAGTCTGGTCTGGTATTAATAGGAACATCAGCTGTGGTGCAAAATCTGATTTCTCCCCACGTCTAAAAGCCGTGCCCCCACCAACTGCATCTCAGGCTTTCAAAACACCGCTGATGGATGACTGCCCGTGAACTCCCTGAACTCTCTACATTTTCATTCATCTCTTCTGGTTTATAAATTATCCTCAACAAGCACAAATATGCTAAGAACGCCATTAATTGCAGCGTGGTTTTTACAGTAAGATCAGGTCACTGTATTATTTCCATATTTTTCTCTTAAGCAACTGGTGCTTCACTTATTAATTTCCAGTGATAAGATCATCCATTAAGGAACTGTGAGCCGATCCCCTCAGAAGTGTGTACTGTCCACAATCAGCCATGCATGTTGTGATAAATTGCTGAAAGAAGTCAAGCTCTCCAACAGCACTAGTGTGAACGCAGAGTATTAATCACAGCAGGACAGATTATTATCCGTCCTCCATCCATCTTTTTGCTGGTGACACTGCACGGTCTAAACAAACAATGGTGTGTTTGGTATAATTCACAACATGCAGTGTGTTATGAGACTGTGGCAGATGCTCGCTGTGGATCTTTGGATGGAGAGGAAGTGGCTTCTGCTGGAAAACTTAGCTGCTCTACTTTATTTTTCTTTTCCTGCTGTAGTTTATAACAACATGATGATTTATTTGCAAAACTGTAACTAAAGAACGAGACAATAATGATGTTTGAGAAGTAAAAGGCTGCTTGAAGACAACGAGATAAATGACCTGACGTTGCAGAATGAATGCATTCATGGAAAAAATGCACATGCAGTTCTGTTTGTTTTGTTGTTTTGTTGTTTGACTAACAGGAGGATCTTTTTTTTTGTCCTGCAGCTTCTCCAACTGTCCCTCCGCTGCACTCGGAGCATTTCAAGCCCTGCCATGAGAAGGACCTGGCCTACTGCCTAAACGGTGGTGAATGCTTTGTCATCGAGACGCTCAGTGGGCCTCACAAGCACTGCAAGTAAGTGACTCTAAATGTCGCCTTTTCCTCTCGGCTGCTCCCTTTAAAACCTGAATGTTGTCTCCTTTTTTGTTTCCTTTCTGCTCCTGGTTTTCTTCTTCTTCCCTCTCTTTCTAAGAGAATCTAACAGAAACTCAAAGGTGTGGTTGAGAGCAGTTTGTGATATCGGCTGCTGAAATGAGAAATGGGACTTTAAATGGACATTTTGAACTCAATCATCTATCTGACTAATAGGATAAGTTAACCATCTATGGCTGCTGTACTCTGTCATTCTTCTTATGTATTTTTTTTTTCCAGTATTGGATTCAAATAACAGTTTGCAACTCCATCCAGTGTGGGTTTAAAAGGTGCTTCACAAAATTAGTAGCTGGCTCCTTTAGAGTGTAAAATACTGCAGCTTCACTTAACTTATGTTCACAACAGTTAGGATTTTAATGGCGACATAAAGTCCCATCTCATTAAAAAATGTTTAATCCAGCGTAATTCACCTCTCTGACATTGGTTCGCAGGTTCAAACAGATACTGTATTTACAGCCTGTTGTGACGCCACCCTGGCACTGTGTTAGCCAGTGGATTTATATAATAACGTTTAAGGGAATATACCAATAACACACAGAAAAAACCTCTGTAAGAAACTCTGTCACCTTTCTCTTTTGTTGCTCCTTCAATTGTTAGAATCTACAGTAGCTGCTGTGAATCCTTACCACGACTAACCAGAGCCACATTTCAAATATACTGACTTTCAAGTGTTTGATTTCTTGTGAAGGGCTTTCACTCTCTGTTTGCTGTTGGTAGATATCTGTAGGAGCTGCCAGTTCTAAAAAAGAATCCTTTACGTGCTGGATTGAAATATTTTCTATAGACTAATCTCTGTGCTGCTGTGTGTTTGTGTTTGTGTGCATTGGTTTTACCATCTTACGTGTGTGTGTGTGCATGTATGCACAGATATTGCCATCTTATGTGCGTTCGTGCCTTAGCTGTCCCAGATTTGAGAGCAGAGCTCATGGGCACTTAGTCCGTTCAAACGTGGGACTTTTGCTAATTAAGTCCCAGAACAACTTCTTCTAAAATCTAACCGCAGGACTTCCACTCGACCTGTTTTTATAAACAGCTTCTTTTTTTGCCTCCTCTGGGGTATGAGTATACATCCTTTGTCGTACACAGGCGTGTGTGTTTGTGTGTTTTTGAGTGTGTGGATGAGGACAAATGTGAGTTTTGGTTCGGCAATGTGAGGCTCACAAAGTTGAACACAAGCGATGCAGCGATGCATGTTCATGTAAACACGCGTTACGTCATAATGTAAATACATGCACACAAACGAACAGTGTTTACATGAACACAACAGGCCGATACCGCAACATGAACAGGAAACTGCTGTAGGGTCCGCTTAAGTGCTGCAGGGTCAGTAATCAGATTCCTCTGCTGTGTGTAATATTTTGGAACCATGATTACTGAAGTTGCTTATATACATTAAAACAGACACAGACTTGAATATCTGCATGCAAGTGTCATAGTCATACATGCAAAGAACATCCAGTGTTGTGCTTTATGCAGCAAATATTTGTAGTTACAAGCATCTGCATCCAGGGAAATTAATTTTTTTTTCAAGGTGCTGCCAAGATGTTGTTTTACTGTTTGTTTTGCTGGAGCAAGTGAAGCATCCGACTGTGCAACAGCTAGTTTTTGACCTTTGAAATTTACCCGTGCTAACAAGGTATCTGTAATCCCCAACCCTGATAAATTTCTTGTTTGCATGATCTTTAAAAAAAAAAAAAGAAAACAGGACTGTTTCTTTGAGGAGCTGCACTGAAAGAGTTAGCGACTTTACTTTATCTTCTCCTCTCTCCCACTTCGGTTTATCTCCTTGTGGTTCTCAGTATTTAATCCACTGTGCAATTCAGCCAAAAGTCAACCAAAGTCCACAACAGCAAAGATGTTTTTTTTTAGCTCTCTTTTGTATTTCAGAGGAGTAGCGATAGTTAAAAGAGACGAGGAGAAGCATGATAAGAGACGCAGAAAACAGAGGAAGAGCAGGAGGGAAAGACGGAGGAGTAGGCGGACGAGGAGTCGGACATGAGGGAGGGATGTTGCCCTCCTCCCGTGTTCGCCTCCGTTGCCATGACAGCATAATCTGTGGACAAGCGTGGCCGTTGGAAAGCGAAGGTTCGCAGTGCACGCTGGGATGGCCTTGAACACACTGTCTGTGCATGTTAA
Organism: Acanthurus lineatus; assembly: GCA_029814665.1. Lineage (NCBI taxonomy): Eukaryota > Metazoa > Chordata > Actinopteri > Acanthuriformes > Acanthuridae > Acanthurus > Acanthurus lineatus. Next base: position 22,727,038 of record JAPZDV010000003.1, on the reverse strand, counting down.
TGTGTGTGTTGAAGTACAGGAAGGAGAGAAATGTGCATCAAGTTGATCTCTGCTGCTTAATCATGGCAACGAGCTTTGTGAGGAAAAGACACAGACCGACGAGCAAAATGGAGTCAAAGAGAATCTATTAGCACAACATGGCAGGAAAGGAATATTACAATATTATATTCTGCAGTTTAATTTTATTATTATGATCATCTGAAAGTAGAACTAATGTTTTTTCAGTCTGTTTTGCTGCAGGTCCTACTACATGTTTAGAAGTAAAGGTGAGCAGAGGGGTAATAAGCTATTTGTGATCTGCAACCTCACTGCTAGATGGCGCTAATTCCTGCAAACTAGAGCTTTCACTGAAATAACAGCTGGCATGACCAATAAAACTGTGAAGGATGTTTGGTACTTTTCTTAAAAAAAAACAGTACTTAGAATTTATAAAAGATTTACTTTTATACTTTGGACTTTAGAAATTGATTCTCAGTCTTTTCTGAGAATCGAAGTCTGTATACGAACACCTACTGAAAGCATATCTTGTCTTACCTTAAACCTGATCTTCTTCTTACATCTTAAGTGTTTATTTTCTCCTAAGAGATGTAAACATAAGTCTTACGGGATCAAGGAAATCATCCTTTCCTATAAAAATGAGCAAATAGAAATTCAGTTTTATCTTGATGTTTTGTGTCTTTTTATTGTACAATAGATATGTTACATCATATTAAGTGACAGAAACTAGAAAAGTAAATCTCGTATCACTAAAATTTTACCGTGGAAGAAAAAAGGGAGCGTACTGTACTTCAGCTGACATGCTGTTAGACATTAATTTATCCTCATCAACAAAAGAATGATAAATTTCACCCCAGGCTCAGGATCAATGCATAATCTGATTCAATTTGTGTTTACAACAAATTGAGACAAATCAGGTTGTAAAAGTGTGATCAATCGGACGTTTAATGGGGACAAATTAAGGCAGTTTGTGTTCAGTTTCTGTCAGAGAATTAATCATTTTTATTTGCGAGATGAAACTTGATCCTTTTTGCAACGATTTTCTCCAAAGAGTCATAGCTCAAGCATCAAGTGCCACTCCCCACCAGTTGTAAAAGAAGCACCAATCGCCCCCCAGAGCGCTGTTGGGTGCTGTCAGTGTGCGACGGTTGTGTTTGTCAACCCACGGGGACGAACGGGGAGGAAAGATGGATTCAACATGAATCATAAGGCACGCACACGCAGACACACACACACACACACTCATGCACACCAGTGCTCGTTGCTTCAGGCAAAATAGTGAGGCATTCAATCATTAGTGCTCAGCTAACCAGTAAATTAGTCAGTGTGCTAAGATAATATTTTTAGAACGTGGCAAAAGGCCAAGGCATTTAGTTAGAAAAGCATGTGAGGCTGAATTTGATTAACTACTTGCTTAGCTAAGCAGGATTTTCATTAAAGAAGAAAAACTCTAAAGACGGATTTAGTGTAAATTACAGGTAAAAAAAAAAAAGAATATCTGTTTAATTATCTTCACTTTTCCTGGCTTTTATACTTTCACTCTCCTTGTTCTGTGTTAATATTCTGGCTTTGTGGCAGCTCTCTGAATCCAAAATCCTAATTGTTTGAGTGACTCTGTGGAGCCAGAGGACTGAGGAAGTCGCTCTCCCTTCTTTTTTATTGTCTCCTGAGGTGCAATGGATTCCCTTTGTTTCGTGGTTAAATATGTTTTTTTTCCTCCTGCTGGTGTGACGGGGCAGAAAAGGATTTCCCTGTGCCTAGTTAGCACTGAGGGCTAGCTGAGCCCGTCTCGTTGCCCTCTTTCGAGAGGCTCTTCCACAGTGATAGAAAGGCAATCTCACCTGGCAGGTGGAGTTTGGGAGTTTTTGGAAAAGATCCCTGCAAAGCTCCCAGCGATGACTCGGGGGTACGACACGGACACTCTCTGGAGGGCAGGAACAGACACATGGCACACCAACACAAAAAGCTGGCACAGTTTGTGTGTCGGAAGCTCAGATGTTGGTCCAGACTGTGATGCAGGTGGAAGAGTTGAACTCTCACCAGCTCCTGCAGCTCCAGCACTAATATTTCTTCCAAAAACATAAATTGAGAAAGAAATATCTGCAGCCATAAGACTCAATTTTAGCCATGAGAGTAAAATGTACCGCAGCTCTTTGCAAATTGATTTTTAATTCAGATCCAGGCAGTAAATGACATAATGACACATGTTTTAGAAATCATATATTATACCTTCTAGCAGAGATTTTAGGCAGAAAGAAAGGCTTTCCTCATGCATCCCCTCTACAAGATTCATCAGTCCCTCGCCTCCGTCTTCTTCTTTTACATCATCCATCTATTTCATCACAGCTTCCTCCCGAAAGAGGAAAAAATTCACATTTGACAATGACAGTTTTAGAAATATTGTCTCTTAGCGACTTGATTGAAAGGCAATAAAGCTCAACAGCAAATTTTTAGCTTATAAAGAGCTCAGCCTTTATTAAAGATAGAAACACAAATTACCTAAATATAATAGAACATAATAGAAAAACATAATGCGTGGATGATCGTCTGAGTGTAAAAAAAAAGTCACTTGAAAAGGATTTTTTCCGTGTTTGTCGGCACGAGGCAGCGAACAAGTCAGGAGGGGGAAGGTTTTGCAGCAGACAAAGCACTTCTTTCTGGAGAGTAATCCTCCTTCCCTCGCTCACAATCCTCCTCATCCGCCCCCCCGTCTCTCTGGACTCCAACCTTTCCTTTCCTGGATGACCTCGGGCTTTTTTCAAAGCGTTCAGCCACGGACCAGCAACACCAGATTGACTAGAGCCTCACAGGTGCAGAGAGTGGCTGCTCAGAGGAATACCTAACATTACCTTCCCAGCTCCAACACACGCACACACACACACACACACACACACACACACACTGACAAGCCAATTAACAAGAAGCATGCATGAAATTGAAAACATAGCAGCAATAACACACATCTAAGCTGCCAGTAAACAAGGAGATTAAAAGGCGTATGGAAAAGAAGAGCAGGCACCTGAAGCATCTGGGAGTGAAACACTGAATCCCACTGCAAAAAAAACACCTTATTCTTTTAACATAGAATATAGAATATAGTATAGAGTGAATATACAATAATAAAATCTTTGCAAAAAATAAAATGCAAAATAAACTGCAGCAGGAAAAGAAAGTTATATCATTGGAGTTAGCTTACTAGCTTACTAGCTTACATATCTAAGCCTAAAAAGTCAGATGTTGCTCAGCTTTAAAGGCATAATGTGTATGTTTTTCCTTTATAATTGGACTCAAACAAGAGTAACCCCTCCCACTCATGACTTCTGACCTGTTGGAAGTGTTTGGTGGCGTCTTAACGGCAGAAACTCTTCTCTCCTGGCTGTATTTTCTTTGGGCAGTGGTGTGGAGCTTCTAGCCAATAACAGCATGAGGTCAGAAATCCATTAAAAAAATGGCGACCAGGTTGTCTCGCCTCTGTGTCATGAGCTGTCTGTGTGTGTGTGTCTGTGTGTGTGTCTGTTGACCAAATGCACACGTTACAGCTACTTCTTCTCTGGCTGTGCAGAGGTGCAGACGTGTTTATTTATGCTTTTGAATGTAACCACCTTGAAACAGGAGAGGAGGGACGAAGTTTGAACGCTGTTTGTGCAAACAGGAAGGGACTTTACTGCTGCACATTATGCTTTTAACCTGGCCACCTTTATATAGTATAAATCAACAGCTGAGTGCTTTCGGGTTCAAAAACACACACTCCAACCTGTTGGAGATGTATTTATGATGAATATTTCTTTTGATGAAATTGGGATGCAGCCATAATCTGAAGGCCGAAACTGTGGATCAAACTGAGAAGTAAACATTAGCAGTTGTTCTGAGTGCGAAAATGTTTCTCTCTGATACCCTGAGGGCTTTCCTCTGGTCGTGTGGAGAGACACATGCATCCGCCGACACAAACACTCAAAAACACACACACACACATGTGAGTGTGTGTCACCCCAAGAGACCCTCGATGTCCAAACAGTGAGCATAGCAAGAGTCAAGGAATATGGCGGGGTCATTGCATTCTGTGCAATATTGTCTCTGACAGCAGGGATTTACCTTGACAGGAGAAAGCCTCTGGGATAAAGGTGTGTCAGATGCTCACTATATAGAATGCCTAAGTGCACATCTGTGTTTGTGTGTGTGTGTGTGTGTGTGCACAGAGGTGTAAGGTGTGTTGTCATGGTGTGAAAAAAAAAGGGGGATGGACACTTGCCTATATTTGAAAACCATCTGGTTGTCTTTAAAATGGAAAATTCTACCTAATCTCTTTCTTTCTTTCTTCCCGTGTGTCTCCTCTCTCCGCCCTCCCTCTCTCCGTTTTTTCCTCTCTCTTCATCTCTTTACTGCGTCTATCTCTCTCCGTCCTCATCGCCATCTGTGTGATAATAATGGCACACCAGTGGGAGTTCGACCGGTGTCTCTCCGACGGTAATAAACAAGGCTGAAGCCGTGGCATGCTTTCGAGGTGGGGGAAAATTAAACAGATAAGAGGCCGCATATTGTGGCCTGAACACACAGCTTTCAGGCCAGCGAATCCTCCAAGACGTCAAGAGGAGCACTCAGCGTGCCCGGGAATGAAAATCAGAAGCTGGGCGGGAGCCAAGGAGGGAGGAAGACTAATATACAGCAGGAAACACGCGATGAGAGTGTTTTTTTATTTTTTCTGCGGTGACAGGGTGACTGGTTGAGAGTGTAAGCGATGGCGGCCAAACGTCAGCGCGACACTGTGTGCTGATTTAATTAGCGCACAATAAAAGGCTCAATGATCTCTTGGCAGCTGGATCAGGGTGTTAATGCAGTCGATGCAGCACAGAGGAAACCGCCATCATTTCCTGTTTTTAAAATGATTTTAATTGATATTCCTTTTTAAGGCCACAACCTGCAACTTGCAACATACAGATAATTTATGAATTGACCATTATTTAATTAATCAAGAGATGGAACTTGGTGATAAGAGAATTATCATCAAATTAGGCAGCTGGACAGAGTTTATTTCCTCTTGAAGCCCAAAGTTTTGGTTCAACATCATGTTTCCTGTTGTGGTTTTCACACTGCACGTATTAAACTCATGTCAAGCACCAAACAAGCAGCAGTTTGTAGCAAACAAGTTCTGATTAAGCCACTAAAAACCACTTTCCCAGAACCAGAAGAGCAAAAAGAGAAAGAGTTTGCAACTGGAGGCTGAAGTGGGCTGAAGATGCAGATGGTCTCGTTGTTTGTTTTCTCCTTTCAGACCAAACTGGGCCAAAAATAACTGGAATAACTCCTCAGTCCGAAAAGTAAATCCCTAATTTGTGATTGCTGAGATTATGAAGACTCTTTTGTGTAGCGCGTCATCTTTGTGAGCTTTAACTCTTAAGTACGCTGTTATTTCATCATG
>JAPZDV010000003.1:22703534-22716046 GCA_029814665.1 Acanthurus lineatus | reverse complement strand
TACTGAGAGAAAAGGAGCACATGGACAAGTGATGGAGTGAGTGAAGGAGGGAGATGTGTGTGTGTGTGTGTGTGTGTGTGGCTGCACTCCTTTTCACATCTCTCTCAAACTGTAGTGAAAGAGATGGCGGAGTACAGCTGCCATATCTGTAGGATGGGAGAGGAGGAGAGAAGAAGAAGAAGAAGAAGAAGAAGAAGGGAAGAGAAGGAGGAGAGAGAGGAGAGGAGGTGCAGGGGTGGGAGGCTGTGAGGAGGTGGTGGCAGTGATCCTGATGGATGCCGACATGCTTCCCTGTCAAAGTCTAGCATTTCTCATGTCGTCCGAGCTCAACCTGACACACACACACACACACACATTTAAAGGACACACAAGCTGATATACTGAACAAATTCACGTATGAAGGCACAAATATATGAACACAATTCCTGTAAACACTTAAACCGTAAACAGAAAGTTCACATGGAGGAACATAAAACGATAAAATATATTGTCTTTTCTTTTGATAGTGATACGTTTCTGTATCTTTGTGATCTTAAAGGAACAATATGTGCAATTTACATCCCGAATTTATGTCTGAAATGTTCAGAAACTTCACAAACAGAACCAACAGAATGTAACAAATCAAAAAGATCTGACATCATGTCAAACATTTCTATGTAATGTTCTTCAGAGATATCTACTGAAGTCAGCATGCTAACGAGCTAGCCCGTCCTGTCCGTCCTGTCTGAAGCTTAATTGCCTCGTTAACTCATCACAAAGAACTTTTCATCCAAACTTGACAGCAGCAAAAGACAAAACTTTCCAAAACTATATTAGTTTGTCTTCCTACTGTTCCAACAATTACCAACTTTGTTTTTGTTCAAAAAAAGCCTCATTAACCTCGTCAGATGTAAAAATCCCAGCTGCCCACCATCGTCTTACTCCTCTTCCTCTTCATGCCTCTCCTAACTTGGCTTTCAGGTCTTTGTCGTCACCAGAATTTGAGTTCTGGTCAGATTCACTTTAAGCAAACTGGTCTCCATCGGTTGACGCAAGAAATGACAGAATGGTTTCATTTAAACAGTTTCCAAAGACTAAAATAATTGAAAAATGGTCCAAACAGAAGACAAAGTATTTAATTCAAACCGACTTATCTTTTATTCTTGTGTTATCCATCACCCATAATTGCTTTTAATTTTGGCTCCCCGGGTCTCGTTGTGCGTTAAATTAATGGACACAATGTGTCCGTCAAAAAAAAATCCAGCCAATTTAATCTGCATGCTGCCATCCTCGAATTACTTACTTTTGTCAGTCTCCCAGTGTGAATGCACTACAAACTGAAAACACAGATAAAAATTAATATGTAGTATGTAAATGGGACGCAGCTGCCAAAAAACACCCTGCTGGGACCATTTAACAAGTCTGTGTTCTTTTCTGTGTCTCTGTGTGTTTGTAAGCTGTTTGCAGCCAAAAACCGGAGGCCTTTTAGTCTCGATTCACCCTGCGTTTTCTCCAAATTCCCTTTGAGTTGCAAAGATTTCATTGGCTATCACAAAAGACCACGATGTTAAAAAATATTCCCTCCTGTTGATCCTCTGAAAACATTTACGGTCTCTTTTAATGCGCCTCCGCAGAAACTTGGTTGGCTGATGATTGGAGGATCTTTTGGGTGGTTTTCCTTTCATGGCTCCGTCTCAACCACCTTTAATGGCGCTGAAGACAACAATAGTGTATATAAGTACACTGACAAGCCCACATTTAAAATCTTTTCAAGTGTTAACTGCACGGCTCACACTGCTATAAGCACTAACATTAAAACTTAAGTGCTCTTAAACTAGAAGCCTCCTTTTCTGCCCTTAACTGAACCGTTGAAGAGAGCAGAAAAGTGAGCAAATCACAGTGTTGAAGAAACACGAGGAGGGGGATCAAATGTATTAAACGTTACAGAAATATGACATTTCTTCAAAAAAATACAACTTTAAACATATATTATAAGCTGAAAAATGCAGAATTGACTGATTCCTATTTTCTGCAGCACAGTTTAGGTGACTATTTACTCTAATTTTTCCTCGTTAACCTTTCAGAAATAAAACTGATCTGCATAAATCTTCACTTTCAGCTCTGAAGAGGGCTGTTGTGTTGCTAAACAAATGTCCAGCTGGCTCCCACACACACTCACACAACACATGCAAACATTCACTCCTCCTGACTTCATAAAGAAGCTCATGCTGACGTGTGTGTAACTGTATTTCTGTTGCGGGACTCCGGTGAGTAATTTTGTGAAAAAAAAAAGAGGGTGTGCGTCATCAAATTGCAGTCCCGGCTTCGCAGCTCTGAACGACGAGAACAAAGGCCTCCAAAAAGTCAGCAGTGAATACAAGCAGAACGTCCCTCACTCCCAAAAGCACAACAAAGACATAAGTTGCACTGTTATTGCTGTTTTGAAAGACCCAGTGGTCCGACACACTAATTACTACATTTTCAATAACTTTTCAAAACATTCAGACCTTTCAGCGGTTCAAAAATGAGTTTTTTTTAAGCCTGTCTGACTGTTTCCTGCAGCACATTGTGCTGAGAAATTCCACTGAAACACAGTCACCTCTCAGGCTTTGCACCTTTTTTTTAAAGGTAAAATATTTCTGTTTCTTTGCAGTGACAGATATTTATCACAGATATTGAAAACTCCTCACGCCGAAGTCGCGTCCACTCGTCCACGCCTCTGTTTCTTACACATCCTTACCCTCTCTGAGCGTTTTACATGTGACAACTTGCGTCGCAGCATCATGCAGAGCAAACAGAATGAGAAATTGTAAAGGATAGAGCGAGCGAATGTGGATGCTGAGCAGATTTACAGTGTCCAGAGCAGGTTGGAGTGTTTGCTTTTATGTCGACGCACCGCTGAGCCACTTGATTCAGGAGCTCAAGTATAAAGTGAAGGTTTTATTAAGGTCACAAAGTAAGTTTATACCTCCTCTATTAGTGTACGGCAGACTGGCTGATGGAGATACAAAGGGCAGATCGATCAGCATTGCAGATGGAGCAGCGGGAGGCGGAAGTCGGTGGAATTAGCTTTGATATGTGTTATAAATCAGCTGATAGCAACTGGCGAGCTCGGCGCTAATGTCTCCCAGTGTAAGCATAAAAAATATGTTTGCTGGAATACAACTTGTCCTCGTGCTTACAAACTCTGTTAAAATCATTGTCATGTGATGTGCCATGTGTCATCATGAGACGGGATGAGCACATGTAAAGAGTGTTTCTATAAATAATGCTTCTGTGTAATTACCGTCATGTGATCACAGTTTCCCCGCAGGCAAGACGACAATTACCACATATGATGTTATTTGGAGAAAAAGTAGGAAAAACACTGCGACCTTGCTTTTATTTTTTATCCTTCTTCAATTGAATTTTTTTGCAACTTTAAGAAGCTCTTTCAACATGCTTTAAATTAAAGCATATGGATAATTGTGCATCCAAATATGCATGTATATACGGCTCAAATTAGCATATTTTCAAGCATTTTATTGCACGCTATCGAGAAGTAATTATACAACATCAAAGCTGTGGAAGTTGTGCCGCAGCCAGCCTCTTATAGGGATAGTAAATGAAACATAAATTAAAAAAAGGTCTTGATGTATTTACTGTAACTGAATAAATTCTCACAGGAACGAGCTCCTACATTTTTATTTTACTGCTGAAAGTAGTTTTTTTTTTTAAGTTTTAATTGTGTTTTCCTGCGGGAGCACCGGAGCAGATACTTAGAAATATGTTTTTGGTTTTATTTTTTGCTTACTAAGACCAATGTGTTATATCCTGGAGTTGGTGGTGGATATGTTTAGTTTTTATTAATTATTTTCTGTTTCATAAATGAAGCCATGTTGTTTTTATTTGTTTTTTAGGATGCAGTTTTACAACCCAGTTGCCAGGAAACATTTTGGCTTTGTCAGTTTTTTGGAAACCACAGATACGTTTGATGCCAATATTTTTTATTTTGGCATCTGCTCAGGTTGAGGCCCCATTTGATTAGAATTAGGAATGGATCGTTTTTTAAAGCTAAAAATAACCAGCTCTGTCGCTGCGAAACATGACTGGAAAATGTCCCACGAGCGGCTTTGATTTGTCAGTTAAAACTCTCGACCATTAAAGTTGTTTTGAACGGCGGCCTGATGTTGGAGCAGCTGTCTCCCTGAGCTGTCTCGCCGCATCCATCCCTTCCCCTTGATTTACACAAGACAGCTCATAAGCAGCTAATGTGAATTATGTTCTTTAATACGACTCGTACAAGGTGGTATTTTTCATATTAACCATTCATATATTAGTTTGAAGAGATGTCAGCAGTTTCTGTCTGGCTGCTCGGCTGCTTTTTAACAAATCGACGGGGGGAAACAGATTCAGGCTCCAGGTTGCTGATCAGTTAGCATCGTCTCTGTTTGAAACCAGGGAAACACTGGAGTATTGTTCTTTTTAATTCTAGTTTGTGTCATTCTTAATAAAGTCTGAGTCTACAGGCTTCAATGAAAAAGGCACTTTGTATGAATGAAAGCTCAGAGTCCAGAAACTATATGAGACCTGTGAGTCATAAATATGTTTTCTTGTGAGTAAATATGTGCAGAGACGGTGGAGTGAGTCTGACGTTGAGGTGATGGTAGTATTGAGCACAACAGAGAGCTGCTGTGACAGTGTGTGTGTGTGTGTGTGTGTGTGTAGAAGAGAGAGAGGGAATAAAACCTACATGGGGTCATCCAGTCACTCCTCCAGAGCTAATTAAAGAATAAAGACCTCGGCCAGGTGAAGTGCTGAGAGGAAGGAACGGACATCCTTTGAAGGATATTGTGTTTTGTCCCGACAGTCACTGCTCATGTATGTGAGGATGTTTCACAGCTAACAGGGTCTTCAGTGTTTTTGACGAGAGACGACTCCACTGTGCAGTTTCCATCACTGCGTGCAGAGCAGGCATTGTATTGATAATGCATGCTCTTATTTTGAAAGGATCTGAAGCTCACATCAAACTGGACTGTTATATTAAAGGGAGAGCTTTGGCAAAAAGTTGCAGATCTGTTGTGATAGTCCGCTGATGGTGTGTGATTATGCAAAGGGCACTTTCGCAGCAGCAACACCATCAATAATTAGTGCGCTTTGCTAACTTGAAGGAGCTGTTTGCAAAATTATGCGAAACAAGCAGAAAAAGCAGGTATACATGACTTGAAGCAAAAATGCCTGAAGCAAGATCAGAGGCACAACTGACTCCTCTGCCCCCCTGCGAAAATACTGATGCTGCCCCATCAAAGCCGGCCTCCTCTGATCGAGTCAGCAGGCTGTTTTTTTTGCCTTTATTCATCCTCTCCAAAGCTTGTGACACAGTCAAATATTTGTGAGGAAACAGTGCACATGATACAGTTATATTTCAGTCACAATTAACTTGGGAATTTCAAACGTCTCTGGGGAAAATAATTACCCAGACTTGAATTAACTGAACAAAATAATTCATGCTCACCTATCAAACTGCACTTCTCAGTACAAACTATCAAGGACTTTGACTTATTTCTCAAAAAACATCCATCTTAAGTGTGAAAGAGGATGTGAAGCTCATCAACAACTTTCATGTCGACCAACATCCAGTTTCCTCACAGATGCATTGAAGGCAGCTGCTGTGGAGTCACTTCTAAAGATCTGGCAGCCTTCAGTGGTTCACGCAGTAACATTATGGGGATTAGTTTATCTTCTGAGGACCCACAAGGTTAAGACATTTCTGTTGAGTTCAGGTTAGAAGTTCTGTAGTTGCTAAGTTCTGGAAACACAAATAGTTTTGCACATTGACATTGTTTGGATTCATCTCCCATATGGAGACAAATAAGGTCCATATGACATAACGTTTGCTTTATAGAGCTCAGATTCAAGACCCTCATAGTCTCTTTTTAGTTTAGGCTGAGTGTTTTGTAGTTATTGCAGTTAAGATCACATGGGAGTCTCACATGTCGTCTCCTCTATAAACCCAGACACCTGCGACGATGCATGTCATCGTATGTTGGTGTTCTCTGACATGTTTGGAAGAAAACCGTCCTAATTCTCAGCGTCAACACGACTCCACACACTCTTAAAGAAACCTTTTTAACTTTTCACACCTCCTCCCAGGTTGAGCACATTCTGACTTCTTTGTGTTGACTGTTTTTACATGTCTGTGGACGAGTCATGTTGTTTTCTACACGTGTCAGATGATGAGCATGAACTGACACGATGCTGCGCAACGTCGATTTGAATGAGCTGCACTTAAGTCTCTGAGGAGTAAATGTAAAGGAATACAATGTCTTCTCAAGTGGCAAAGAAGTGTGTGTGTATTTTAAATATAGATCTCCTGAAGCGTGTTTGGCTGAGCAGTGATATTCACCGCCCATTGATCGCTGAGGAGGGTCACTTCTTTCTGCCTTTGCTGAATATCGCAGCTTTTTTGTTCAATTGGCTGCTTATGCAGAAAGAGAAAAGTGACTTTTTGGTTTGAAACAGGTGTTTCATGCTTTATTTCCTGTAAAAACCGCATATATTCTGAATCATTATTGCAATTTAACAGTATTTCCAATTAATTAAGTGTGATAAAGAGACATCTGATGTTCATGAATTTTTTCTGAGGAAAACTGATGCACAACATTGAAAACAAAGACCCAATGAACCTGAAGAATAATTCTAAAATATTCTAAAAATACTAAAGAAGCACAAAAACACCAAGAAGAAGTGTATCTTTAGATCTACTACTAATCAACCATTCCTTAAGCTCTCTACTCTGCATGAAACTAGACATGTAAAGAAAGATTTAATTCCAGAGAGAAGTCATATTTCTTCTTTAAACCTCCACATCGTCCTCCATTGTGGTTTGAGAGAGGAGATAAAGACATGCAGCCAGGTCGAGTTTGTACTCCTGTGAAAGAAAATGAGCCTCTCAGACTGCATGAGACCATGAAAGACTTAATTTACTGAAAGAGCATCTTTATCTGAAGTATGAAATTAAAGGATATTTATCCCAGTGGTTAAAAGCCTGTGCAGGGGGGGGAGGCGAGTAAACAGATCTCTTCATGTGTTTGTGTTTGCGTGGCGGTGGAGAGGACTCACACACAGAAGGTGCAAATGTGGACATGTTGTCAATATGTTCAGGGTTCACACGTTCGAGCAGGTGTTTGTGTGTTGTGTAATTGAGGTGAGAGAGGCAGACGGGTTGAAAGCGAGAGAGAGAGAGAGAGACAGAAAGAGAAAAGAGAGAGAGAGAGAGTCAAGGTCAGAGAGTAATTAGGCTCTTTTCTGTCAGACCAGGGAAACTGTCAAGCCTTGGGGATGAAAAGTGATTATATGGGAGTATGAGAGTAATTGAATTCTGTTGCAGAGCCGAGAGAAAGGACAGGAAAGAAAGTAGGAGGGGGGGGAAGCACAGACATGATATCAGCGGTAGCTTCCAGTCAAACAAAAAAAAAAAAAAATCAATCTATATATCAATCCATGTGATGCAAATGCTTCCTACCATCTGTGCTGGAAAAAAAAAACTCCAGCACACACGTGAGGATGATTATGCTCAGACATTTTGTTTGCTGCTCTGAAGTCAGCAAGAAAGTGATGCTTTCATCTTCCTCTGAGGCGCCTTGAGATGACTGAACAGATGTGTGTGTGTGTGTGTGTGTGTGTGTGTGTGTGTGTGTGCAAGAGCATGGGCAGTTTGTCCGAGGTGGTGTGTTTTTATGCGTCACACACTCGGATGCAACAAAGATACAACCTTCGAGTGACACGGTATCAAAACATATTAAAACTAATCAGTCATGGCAAAGATTCAATCATCTGTCAGTGGTTTCATGATGCAGGAGCTGCAGGAGCTGCAGGAGCTGCAGGAGCAAAGCCAACAAACAGAGCGAGTCTTCGGGGAAAAGTCTGCCTTATGAGGAACTACACAGAAAATTACTCTTTTTTAAAGACAAAAAAAAGATCATTTCCATGTTTTTCTCTTCATCTCTTAAGCTGAACGTCTGTACGAGTAAAATATCGAGTGGTTCCACTTTTAATAAGGTAACCTTTGTGAGCTGTAAATCATTAGTGATGCTTCACAGCCATTAAAAAAGAGGAACATTGAGGTTGTCGGGGTGTGAAAAGTCTCCGTGGATGGCGGTCACCTCTTTAATTAAGCTTGACCATCATAGCTTTTAAAAATGTAAAGTAGAAAACAAAATGTGTAATCTCGTTTCTCATCCAGTTTTTTTTTTGATTCCACTGAATTATTGTACAAACACTTTATTAACATCCTGATGACCTTTATGACCAAAGATAACTTACTTTTTACAATAATTTCCAACCACCAGGCATTTCATAACTCATCAACCCAAACTTTCCCCTTAAGAATAATTTTAACAGCTAAAAAAGTATTATTAAACATTATATCGACCACCAATAATGAAATAGATCCTAAATATTTACAACTTCTATTCGAGGCGTCTTATTATTAAGTTGTACCATCAAGAAAATGTGAATTTTTCAATCCTTTAAACATCATGAGATTATCCAGATACACAATTCACAGATTATTACGAAATATTATTAATGTCCTATTACTTCCAGTTTTAAAAGGAAACTTTCATGATTTTGCACTCAGAAAAACTCATTAAAAACAAGAAAATCCACATTTTCCTCTGAAAAAAAGAGCCCGAACAACGAGGACTAATCACCCAGCATCTATTATTTTCTTAAATAAATCTCGTTGTAATTTGCAAGTTCTTTAATATATGAAATGTTACAATGCTGGATAATTGCCTCATAAAATGCCCCCTTGTTGCACATATTTAGGCTACAATGCCTCCATTTTTCTCGTCCCACTGAGACTTTTTGCTGTGTTTGTTTTCGTAGAGATGCACATTATCAGGAGGCAAATGTCCCTGTTGGCAGATTTATGGCGGTGTGGGTAAAGGTTTTATAGGCCAGTTAATCGCGGCTCAGTCCATAGACTGTCTAAATGTGTAAATAAGACATTGATCCCCCCTCAGAGTGAGCCCCTTCAATAAATATGACCAATGAATTAGTAATAAGGGGAAATGGGCTTCGGAAGGAGGAATCCGGGCAGAGGAAGTGAAGGGATGACTGCTAAGCCCAGCAGGGACCAATGCAGAGCAAAGGGGGGGCAAAGAGAGGCAGGATGGTGGGAAAGGACATGAACGGGAGGTGAAGAAGAAGAAAAAGAAACTATTGTATCGTGAGTCCAGAAGAGTTGCTTCTATTGTTTTAAAATTCTCTTTGAAACCAATAAATAATATTCACTTTATGGCTGTGAGATTCATTCGACTGTCACACTCGATAAGTAGTGATATATTCACCAGTCTATGCAAATTATTCCCTCTCCTCTACTTTTTCTCCTCCCTCTCCGCTCCCCTCAACCTTTCCTCCTGTCCGACTCGCGCTCCGTTAGGAATTGAAGCTGATTATATGAGTATAATTGAATCTCTCTGATATGCAAGGCATCCATTTCTGCTGCAGTGCAGCGATCAATAGCGCTAAGGCTAATTTAATATGCACTTTATCACCCTGCTCATGAAACTATTTATCATTGTCCACAATTATAAAGTCTTTCTCACTTTTTCTCTTCCTTGCTTCATAAAAAAGAAGCATCTTCAGTGCACATCTGTACATGTGCCCTTGTGTCATTGTGTCGCTTTGTGTCATTACGGATGTTTTTTATTCTTTGTGTGTGTGCAGTTTGTCTTCAGAGCATCTCAGTTGCAGATGTAATTGGTGGTGTAATAGCTCATTGATAAGGTAGCGTCCTCTGTGTGCAGCATCACTTTCCTCCCCTGGTTTCTTTTCTGCTTTCAAATTCAAATATTTTTTTTTTTTTTATTGCCACGATGGGAACAAGACATTTACTGCATCTTATCAGTGCTGTATTTCCTCTCCTCCGTCTCAACCGCTGTGTCACTGTATCTTCCTCGCTCAGCCTCCTCCAAATAAAGTATATATTTTCATAGCGAGCATATCAGGCAAATGTTGTCATAATTTTTTTTATTTACCTTCCGATGTTTTTCTCTTCAACCTGCTGTGCACAAAAACTTACAAACTCTCATGTTTGAATGATTTTTGACAGCATGTTTTGCAATGAACAGAAAAAAAACGCTGTCTTGGACAGGAAGTTGTCATTTTTTAACAGTAACTCTGATTTAAATTGCCATCTCACTTTGTGTTAAGTGAAATTATTTCCCCCACAAAACCCTTCAAATACATGAATTCCTTCAGAAATGCAGCGTTTGTAGGGCATGATCTCTCTTTTATGCAATCTTATCTCAGTGTTGCACAGCACAGCTGAACTGTTGCTACAAGGTAAAGACAGAAAGGGCTTTCTTCACTCACAAGATATTATTCACTTATTACAAGCGTCGGCTGTTTAGCATTCACAGCTCCAGCTCGAGTGTAAAGATCAGGGACTGAAGGTTTTTTTTTAAAATATGTTTCTGCTTTATTTGATGTTACACAATAGAGAGTGATGTGAAAGACACAGCTGTCAGGGGGCAAAGGTCACGAGGAGGATTCGGTAGAAAATGTAGCAGGCACCTCATACAAGGAAGCCGTGCGATTTCCTGACAGGACGAGTCTGCGTTCGTAAGAAAACAGGCTGCTTCATGAAAAGTCTTTGGCAGGCTCGTGATTTTCAGACACCCCTTGATTAAATTAGTGTTTGCCAACAGTTGTTGCTCAGTATTCCCCCAGCTGCTTCATTACACCCAACAACTTTACAGCTCACACACACACACGAAAAGGAAAAAAAAACAGCACAAACCAATTCCCCTCTGACTGTACATGACAAGGCTCTGAAAAGGGGCCATTTATCCAGGCTGTCATTGTGTCACCCGACAAAGAAAGTCAGCACAAAAGCATCTGTGTAGAAATAAGAACTGAACATTAAAATGTGTGTGTGTGTGTGTGTGTGTGGAGAGGGGGGGGATGTTGGAGTTCGACTAAAAGAAGAAAGACGTCTTTTGAAAAAACGCATCAGCAGTCTACTTTAAAAGTTGTGTTTGCTCGAGTTTTTTAGAAAAAAACATGGTTATACTGTGAAAAATAGCAGGTTCACTGTCACAGCCATCAAAAGCAGGGAAACTCCAGGGGCCTTAAGGGCCACAGTAAAGCCCGCAGAGAGCAGGAAAGGAGCTCGGTGCTAACCGGTTTTTATGAGATTGAAAGCTGCGGGCAGTGCAGCTTTGTCTGAATCACAGGCTTACGTCCCACTTCACGAATCCTGCCATTTCAAGGTGATCTACATAGCCCTGAAATGTCAACCGCAATGCATGACCCGCAGATTACTATGGATTTACAATTTCATTTAGAGCAACCAAGGTTGTCGGCAAAACAGCGCCCCCCGATAAATTGCTCAGAAATCAGTCTATGCATGCTTATCCATCCCAACATCTGCCTGTCATTGTGCTGGTTTATTGTACTGGTGCTCGTGTGCATGTTTTTCATGCAATCAAGCCGGCCGTGCTGCAGTGATTGCCTGCAGAAATATAAATGAGCTGTTTATCTCGGCCCTCTGCGGTTGATAGCAGCACGGCATCAGTTCGCCATCAGCTGCAGGAGTTCACAGGCTTCAGGAGACGCCCCAATGTGACCCCGTCGTAACCGTTAGCCCCTCTGATAAGCCCAATCTCCCCAGCCAGCCGATTGAGTTGACCCCAAGCTCTGAGGCCGATACAGAAAGCGGTTTGATAGCTTCGGAGAGGTCAATAAATCAAATCTCAGCTGACTGACCCGATGAGAGCCCTCATGGGGGGGGGTCATGGTTCATGGACAAGCCGTGGTCACACAGACAGGAAGGAGACATGGAGAGGGCGCGAGGAGAGGAGCTGTGGAAGCGTAGGTGGCGTGACATCACACACAGTGCAGCCAATTAAGAGGCTGTAATTACCGTCGCAGTCCCTCGGCCCGCTTCTGAAGGTCCGATCGCTCTGCACAGATACGAAGTGACGTACCTGATGAGTATTGACTTTCATGGCTATCGAGCTCAGGTCTCTCTCTGACGGATCAGCTCGACGCCGCAGGGCAGCTGTGTTTGACAGGTTTAAGATCAAGGTCATATTTTTCATCGCAAAACTTCGCTTGATTGGCTCTGGACTGCTGAGATTTTCACGCCTGAGGTGTCAGAATACAGAAAAACAGACAGTAAAGGAATCTCTCATTTTGCATTTGATACATCTTTTAATCAACTCAACTGGAATTTACCTTAAATACATGGTTTTTATGGCATTTCTAATGGTCAAACAAAAGGACATGTTTTCAGACTGGCAGACAAAAAAGTTTCTGCATTCATTTCAGGACATTTTAGAGTCAAATTATTGCTGCACAGTCCTTTTTTTAATTCTGTCTTTTATATTAGGGTGTTTTAGATTAACTCAAACAAGCTAAAAAAACACTGCAGATAAACAGTTTTGGATGATAGTTTCTTTCCCTTTCACACATCTTTAGTAGTCAACTATTGATTAATTTTATTACAAAAAAATTCTTACTAGAGGGCATTTAAATCATGG